>CATOUR010000758.1:0-47536 GCA_951848785.1 Callosobruchus maculatus | reverse complement strand
GACGTACAGACGTACAGACGTACAGACGTACAGACGTACAGACGTACAGACGTACAGACGTACAGACGTACAGACGTACAGACGTACAGACGTACAGACGTACAGACGTACAGACGTACAGACGTACAGACGTACAGACGTACAGACGTACAGACGTACAGACGTACAGACGTACAGACGTACAGACGTACAGACGTACAGACGTACAGACGTACAGACGTACAGACGTACAGACGTACAGACGTACAGACGTACAGACGTACAGACGTACAGACGTACAGACGTACAGACGTACAGACGTACAGACGTACAGACGTACAGACGTACAGACGTACAGACGTACAGACGTACAGACGTACAGACGTACAGACGTACAGACGTACAGACGTACAGACGTACAGACGTACAGACGTACAGACGTACAGACGTACAGACGTACAGACGTACAGACGTACAGACGTACAGACGTACAGACGTACAGACGTACAGACGTACAGACGTACAGACGTACAGACGTACAGACGTACAGACGTACAGACGTACAGACGTACAGACGTACAGACGTACAGACGTACAGACGTACAGACGTACAGACGTACAGACGTACAGACGTACAGACGTACAGACGTACAGACGTACAGACGTACAGACGTACAGACGTACAGACGTACAGACGTACAGACGTACAGACGTACAGACGTACAGACGTACAGACGTACAGACGTACAGACGTACAGACGTACAGACGTACAGACGTACAGACGTACAGACGTACAGACGTACAGACGTACAGACGTACAGACGTACAGACGTACAGACGTACAGACGTACAGACGTACAGACGTACAGACGTACAGACGTACAGACGTACAGACGTACAGACGTACAGACGTACAGACGTACAGACGTACAGACGTACAGACGTACAGACGTACAGACGTACAGACGTACAGACGTACAGACGTACAGACGTACAGACGTACAGACGTACAGACGTACAGACGTACAGACGTACAGACGTACAGACGTACAGACGTACAGACGTACAGACGTACAGACGTACAGACGTACAGACGTACAGACGTACAGACGTACAGACGTACAGACGTACAGACGTACAGACGTACAGACGTACAGACGTACAGACGTACAGACGTACAGACGTACAGACGTACAGACGTACAGACGTACAGACGTACAGACGTACAGACGTACAGACGTACAGACGTACAGACGTACAGACGTACAGACGTACAGACGTACAGACGTACAGACGTACAGACGTACAGACGTACAGACGTACAGACGTACAGACGTACAGACGTACAGACGTACAGACGTACAGACGTACAGACGTACAGACGTACAGACGTACAGACGTACAGACGTACAGACGTACAGACGTACAGACGTACAGACGTACAGACGTACAGACGTACAGACGTACAGACGTACAGACGTACAGACGTACAGACGTACAGACGTACAGACGTACAGACGTACAGACGTACAGACGTACAGACGTACAGACGTACAGACGTACAGACGTACAGACGTACAGACGTACAGACGTACAGACGTACAGACGTACAGACGTACAGACGTACAGACGTACAGACGTACAGACGTACAGACGTACAGACGTACAGACGTACAGACGTACAGACGTACAGACGTACAGACGTACAGACGTACAGACGTACAGACGTACAGACGTACAGACGTACAGACGTACAGACGTACAGACGTACAGACGTACAGACGTACAGACGTACAGACGTACAGACGTACAGACGTACAGACGTACAGACGTACAGACGTACAGACGTACAGACGTACAGACGTACAGACGTACAGACGTACAGACGTACAGACGTACAGACGTACAGACGTACAGACGTACAGACGTACAGACGTACAGACGTACAGACGTACAGACGTACAGACGTACAGACGTACAGACGTACAGACGTACAGACGTACAGACGTACAGACGTACAGACGTACAGACGTACAGACGTACAGACGTACAGACGTACAGACGTACAGACGTACAGACGTACAGACGTACAGACGTACAGACGTACAGACGTACAGACGTACAGACGTACAGACGTACAGACGTACAGACGTACAGACGTACAGACGTACAGACGTACAGACGTACAGACGTACAGACGTACAGACGTACAGACGTACAGACGTACAGACGTACAGACGTACAGACGTACAGACGTACAGACGTACAGACGTACAGACGTACAGACGTACAGACGTACAGACGTACAGACGTACAGACGTACAGACGTACAGACGTACAGACGTACAGACGTACAGACGTACAGACGTACAGACGTACAGACGTACAGACGTACAGACGTACAGACGTACAGACGTACAGACGTACAGACGTACAGACGTACAGACGTACAGACGTACAGACGTACAGACGTACAGACGTACAGACGTACAGACGTACAGACGTACAGACGTACAGACGTACAGACGTACAGACGTACAGACGTACAGACGTACAGACGTACAGACGTACAGACGTACAGACGTACAGACGTACAGACGTACAGACGTACAGACGTACAGACGTACAGACGTACAGACGTACAGACGTACAGACGTACAGACGTACAGACGTACAGACGTACAGACGTACAGACGTACAGACGTACAGACGTACAGACGTACAGACGTACAGACGTACAGACGTACAGACGTACAGACGTACAGACGTACAGACGTACAGACGTACAGACGTACAGACGTACAGACGTACAGACGTACAGACGTACAGACGTACAGACGTACAGACGTACAGACGTACAGACGTACAGACGTACAGACGTACAGACGTACAGACGTACAGACGTACAGACGTACAGACGTACAGACGTACAGACGTACAGACGTACAGACGTACAGACGTACAGACGTACAGACGTACAGACGTACAGACGTACAGACGTACAGACGTACAGACGTACAGACGTACAGACGTACAGACGTACAGACGTACAGACGTACAGACGTACAGACGTACAGACGTACAGACGTACAGACGTACAGACGTACAGACGTACAGACGTACAGACGTACAGACGTACAGACGTACAGACGTACAGACGTACAGACGTACAGACGTACAGACGTACAGACGTACAGACGTACAGACGTACAGACGTACAGACGTACAGACGTACAGACGTACAGACGTACAGACGTACAGACGTACAGACGTACAGACGTACAGACGTACAGACGTACAGACGTACAGACGTACAGACGTACAGACGTACAGACGTACAGACGTACAGACGTACAGACGTACAGACGTACAGACGTACAGACGTACAGACGTACAGACGTACAGACGTACAGACGTACAGACGTACAGACGTACAGACGTACAGACGTACAGACGTACAGACGTACAGACGTACAGACGTACAGACGTACAGACGTACAGACGTACAGACGTACAGACGTACAGACGTACAGACGTACAGACGTACAGACGTACAGACGTACAGACGTACAGACGTACAGACGTACAGACGTACAGACGTACAGACGTACAGACGTACAGACGTACAGACGTACAGACGTACAGACGTACAGACGTACAGACGTACAGACGTACAGACGTACAGACGTACAGACGTACAGACGTACAGACGTACAGACGTACAGACGTACAGACGTACAGACGTACAGACGTACAGACGTACAGACGTACAGACGTACAGACGTACAGACGTACAGACGTACAGACGTACAGACGTACAGACGTACAGACGTACAGACGTACAGACGTACAGACGTACAGACGTACAGACGTACAGACGTACAGACGTACAGACGTACAGACGTACAGACGTACAGACGTACAGACGTACAGACGTACAGACGTACAGACGTACAGACGTACAGACGTACAGACGTACAGACGTACAGACGTACAGACGTACAGACGTACAGACGTACAGACGTACAGACGTACAGACGTACAGACGTACAGACGTACAGACGTACAGACGTACAGACGTACAGACGTACAGACGTACAGACGTACAGACGTACAGACGTACAGACGTACAGACGTACAGACGTACAGACGTACAGACGTACAGACGTACAGACGTACAGACGTACAGACGTACAGACGTACAGACGTACAGACGTACAGACGTACAGACGTACAGACGTACAGACGTACAGACGTACAGACGTACAGACGTACAGACGTACAGACGTACAGACGTACAGACGTACAGACGTACAGACGTACAGACGTACAGACGTACAGACGTACAGACGTACAGACGTACAGACGTACAGACGTACAGACGTACAGACGTACAGACGTACAGACGTACAGACGTACAGACGTACAGACGTACAGACGTACAGACGTACAGACGTACAGACGTACAGACGTACAGACGTACAGACGTACAGACGTACAGACGTACAGACGTACAGACGTACAGACGTACAGACGTACAGACGTACAGACGTACAGACGTACAGACGTACAGACGTACAGACGTACAGACGTACAGACGTACAGACGTACAGACGTACAGACGTACAGACGTACAGACGTACAGACGTACAGACGTACAGACGTACAGACGTACAGACGTACAGACGTACAGACGTACAGACGTACAGACGTACAGACGTACAGACGTACAGACGTACAGACGTACAGACGTACAGACGTACAGACGTACAGACGTACAGACGTACAGACGTACAGACGTACAGACGTACAGACGTACAGACGTACAGACGTACAGACGTACAGACGTACAGACGTACAGACGTACAGACGTACAGACGTACAGACGTACAGACGTACAGACGTACAGACGTACAGACGTACAGACGTACAGACGTACAGACGTACAGACGTACAGACGTACAGACGTACAGACGTACAGACGTACAGACGTACAGACGTACAGACGTACAGACGTACAGACGTACAGACGTACAGACGTACAGACGTACAGACGTACAGACGTACAGACGTACAGACGTACAGACGTACAGACGTACAGACGTACAGACGTACAGACGTACAGACGTACAGACGTACAGACGTACAGACGTACAGACGTACAGACGTACAGACGTACAGACGTACAGACGTACAGACGTACAGACGTACAGACGTACAGACGTACAGACGTACAGACGTACAGACGTACAGACGTACAGACGTACAGACGTACAGACGTACAGACGTACAGACGTACAGACGTACAGACGTACAGACGTACAGACGTACAGACGTACAGACGTACAGACGTACAGACGTACAGACGTACAGACGTACAGACGTACAGACGTACAGACGTACAGACGTACAGACGTACAGACGTACAGACGTACAGACGTACAGACGTACAGACGTACAGACGTACAGACGTACAGACGTACAGACGTACAGACGTACAGACGTACAGACGTACAGACGTACAGACGTACAGACGTACAGACGTACAGACGTACAGACGTACAGACGTACAGACGTACAGACGTACAGACGTACAGACGTACAGACGTACAGACGTACAGACGTACAGACGTACAGACGTACAGACGTACAGACGTACAGACGTACAGACGTACAGACGTACAGACGTACAGACGTACAGACGTACAGACGTACAGACGTACAGACGTACAGACGTACAGACGTACAGACGTACAGACGTACAGACGTACAGACGTACAGACGTACAGACGTACAGACGTACAGACGTACAGACGTACAGACGTACAGACGTACAGACGTACAGACGTACAGACGTACAGACGTACAGACGTACAGACGTACAGACGTACAGACGTACAGACGTACAGACGTACAGACGTACAGACGTACAGACGTACAGACGTACAGACGTACAGACGTACAGACGTACAGACGTACAGACGTACAGACGTACAGACGTACAGACGTACAGACGTACAGACGTACAGACGTACAGACGTACAGACGTACAGACGTACAGACGTACAGACGTACAGACGTACAGACGTACAGACGTACAGACGTACAGACGTACAGACGTACAGACGTACAGACGTACAGACGTACAGACGTACAGACGTACAGACGTACAGACGTACAGACGTACAGACGTACAGACGTACAGACGTACAGACGTACAGACGTACAGACGTACAGACGTACAGACGTACAGACGTACAGACGTACAGACGTACAGACGTACAGACGTACAGACGTACAGACGTACAGACGTACAGACGTACAGACGTACAGACGTACAGACGTACAGACGTACAGACGTACAGACGTACAGACGTACAGACGTACAGACGTACAGACGTACAGACGTACAGACGTACAGACGTACAGACGTACAGACGTACAGACGTACAGACGTACAGACGTACAGACGTACAGACGTACAGACGTACAGACGTACAGACGTACAGACGTACAGACGTACAGACGTACAGACGTACAGACGTACAGACGTACAGACGTACAGACGAGACTACAGACGTACAGACGTACAGACGTACAGACGTACAGACGTACAGACGTACAGACGTACAGACGTACAGACGTACAGACGTACAGACGTACAGACGTACAGACGTACAGACGTACAGACGTACAGACGTACAGACGTACAGACGTACAGACGTACAGACGTACAGACGTACAGACGTACAGACGTACAGACGTACAGACGTACAGACGTACAGACGTACAGACGTACAGACGTACAGACGTACAGACGTACAGACGTACAGACGTACAGACGTACAGACGTACAGACGTACAGACGTACAGACGTACAGACGTACAGACGTACAGACGTACAGACGTACAGACGTACAGACGTACAGACGTACAGACGTACAGACGTACAGACGTACAGACGTACAGACGTACAGACGTACAGACGTACAGACGTACAGACGTACAGACGTACAGACGTACAGACGTACAGACGTACAGACGTACAGACGTACAGACGTACAGACGTACAGACGTACAGACGTACAGACGTACAGACGTACAGACGTACAGACGTACAGACGTACAGACGTACAGACGTACAGACGTACAGACGTACAGACGTACAGACGTACAGACGTACAGACGTACAGACGTACAGACGTACAGACGTACAGACGTACAGACGTACAGACGTACAGACGTACAGACGTACAGACGTACAGACGTACAGACGTACAGACGTACAGACGTACAGACGTACAGACGTACAGACGTACAGACGTACAGACGTACAGACGTACAGACGTACAGACGTACAGACGTACAGACGTACAGACGTACAGACGTACAGACGTACAGACGTACAGACGTACAGACGTACAGACGTACAGACGTACAGACGTACAGACGTACAGACGTACAGACGTACAGACGTACAGACGTACAGACGTACAGACGTACAGACGTACAGACGTACAGACGTACAGACGTACAGACGTACAGACGTACAGACGTACAGACGTACAGACGTACAGACGTACAGACGTACAGACGTACAGACGTACAGACGTACAGACGTACAGACGTACAGACGTACAGACGTACAGACGTACAGACGTACAGACGTACAGACGTACAGACGTACAGACGTACAGACGTACAGACGTACAGACGTACAGACGTACAGACGTACAGACGTACAGACGTACAGACGTACAGACGTACAGACGTACAGACGTACAGACGTACAGACGTACAGACGTACAGACGTACAGACGTACAGACGTACAGACGTACAGACGTACAGACGTACAGACGTACAGACGTACAGACGTACAGACGTACAGACGTACAGACGTACAGACGTACAGACGTACAGACGTACAGACGTACAGACGTACAGACGTACAGACGTACAGACGTACAGACGTACAGACGTACAGACGTACAGACGTACAGACGTACAGACGTACAGACGTACAGACGTACAGACGTACAGACGTACAGACGTACAGACGTACAGACGTACAGACGTACAGACGTACAGACGTACAGACGTACAGACGTACAGACGTACAGACGTACAGACGTACAGACGTACAGACGTACAGACGTACAGACGTACAGACGTACAGACGTACAGACGTACAGACGTACAGACGTACAGACGTACAGACGTACAGACGTACAGACGTACAGACGTACAGACGTACAGACGTACAGACGTACAGACGTACAGACGTACAGACGTACAGACGTACAGACGTACAGACGTACAGACGTACAGACGTACAGACGTACAGACGTACAGACGTACAGACGTACAGACGTACAGACGTACAGACGTACAGACGTACAGACGTACAGACGTACAGACGTACAGACGTACAGACGTACAGACGTACAGACGTACAGACGTACAGACGTACAGACGTACAGACGTACAGACGTACAGACGTACAGACGTACAGACGTACAGACGTACAGACGTACAGACGTACAGACGTACAGACGTACAGACGTACAGACGTACAGACGTACAGACGTACAGACGTACAGACGTACAGACGTACAGACGTACAGACGTACAGACGTACAGACGTACAGACGTACAGACGTACAGACGTACAGACGTACAGACGTACAGACGTACAGACGTACAGACGTACAGACGTACAGACGTACAGACGTACAGACGTACAGACGTACAGACGTACAGACGTACAGACGTACAGACGTACAGACGTACAGACGTACAGACGTACAGACGTACAGACGTACAGACGTACAGACGTACAGACGTACAGACGTACAGACGTACAGACGTACAGACGTACAGACGTACAGACGTACAGACGTACAGACGTACAGACGTACAGACGTACAGACGTACAGACGTACAGACGTACAGACGTACAGACGTACAGACGTACAGACGTACAGACGTACAGACGTACAGACGTACAGACGTACAGACGTACAGACGTACAGACGTACAGACGTACAGACGTACAGACGTACAGACGTACAGACGTACAGACGTACAGACGTACAGACGTACAGACGTACAGACGTACAGACGTACAGACGTACAGACGTACAGACGTACAGACGTACAGACGTACAGACGTACAGACGTACAGACGTACAGACGTACAGACGTACAGACGTACAGACGTACAGACGTACAGACGTACAGACGTACAGACGTACAGACGTACAGACGTACAGACGTACAGACGTACAGACGTACAGACGTACAGACGTACAGACGTACAGACGTACAGACGTACAGACGTACAGACGTACAGACGTACAGACGTACAGACGTACAGACGTACAGACGTACAGACGTACAGACGTACAGACGTACAGACGTACAGACGTACAGACGTACAGACGTACAGACGTACAGACGTACAGACGTACAGACGTACAGACGTACAGACGTACAGACGTACAGACGTACAGACGTACAGACGTACAGACGTACAGACGTACAGACGTACAGACGTACAGACGTACAGACGTACAGACGTACAGACGTACAGACGTACAGACGTACAGACGTACAGACGTACAGACGTACAGACGTACAGACGTACAGACGTACAGACGTACAGACGTACAGACGTACAGACGTACAGACGTACAGACGTACAGACGTACAGACGTACAGACGTACAGACGTACAGACGTACAGACGTACAGACGTACAGACGTACAGACGTACAGACGTACAGACGTACAGACGTACAGACGTACAGACGTACAGACGTACAGACGTACAGACGTACAGACGTACAGACGTACAGACGTACAGACGTACAGACGTACAGACGTACAGACGTACAGACGTACAGACGTACAGACGTACAGACGTACAGACGTACAGACGTACAGACGTACAGACGTACAGACGTACAGACGTACAGACGTACAGACGTACAGACGTACAGACGTACAGACGTACAGACGTACAGACGTACAGACGTACAGACGTACAGACGTACAGACGTACAGACGTACAGACGTACAGACGTACAGACGTACAGACGTACAGACGTACAGACGTACAGACGTACAGACGTACAGACGTACAGACGTACAGACGTACAGACGTACAGACGTACAGACGTACAGACGTACAGACGTACAGACGTACAGACGTACAGACGTACAGACGTACAGACGTACAGACGTACAGACGTACAGACGTACAGACGTACAGACGTACAGACGTACAGACGTACAGACGTACAGACGTACAGACGTACAGACGTACAGACGTACAGACGTACAGACGTACAGACGTACAGACGTACAGACGTACAGACGTACAGACGTACAGACGTACAGACGTACAGACGTACAGACGTACAGACGTACAGACGTACAGACGTACAGACGTACAGACGTACAGACGTACAGACGTACAGACGTACAGACGTACAGACGTACAGACGTACAGACGTACAGACGTACAGACGTACAGACGTACAGACGTACAGACGTACAGACGTACAGACGTACAGACGTACAGACGTACAGACGTACAGACGTACAGACGTACAGACGTACAGACGTACAGACGTACAGACGTACAGACGTACAGACGTACAGACGTACAGACGTACAGACGTACAGACGTACAGACGTACAGACGTACAGACGTACAGACGTACAGACGTACAGACGTACAGACGTACAGACGTACAGACGTACAGACGTACAGACGTACAGACGTACAGACGTACAGACGTACAGACGTACAGACGTACAGACGTACAGACGTACAGACGTACAGACGTACAGACGTACAGACGTACAGACGTACAGACGTACAGACGTACAGACGTACAGACGTACAGACGTACAGACGTACAGACGTACAGACGTACAGACGTACAGACGTACAGACGTACAGACGTACAGACGTACAGACGTACAGACGTACAGACGTACAGACGTACAGACGTACAGACGTACAGACGTACAGACGTACAGACGTACAGACGTACAGACGTACAGACGTACAGACGTACAGACGTACAGACGTACAGACGTACAGACGTACAGACGTACAGACGTACAGACGTACAGACGTACAGACGTACAGACGTACAGACGTACAGACGTACAGACGTACAGACGTACAGACGTACAGACGTACAGACGTACAGACGTACAGACGTACAGACGTACAGACGTACAGACGTACAGACGTACAGACGTACAGACGTACAGACGTACAGACGTACAGACGTACAGACGTACAGACGTACAGACGTACAGACGTACAGACGTACAGACGTACAGACGTACAGACGTACAGACGTACAGACGTACAGACGTACAGACGTACAGACGTACAGACGTACAGACGTACAGACGTACAGACGTACAGACGTACAGACGTACAGACGTACAGACGTACAGACGTACAGACGTACAGACGTACAGACGTACAGACGTACAGACGTACAGACGTACAGACGTACAGACGTACAGACGTACAGACGTACAGACGTACAGACGTACAGACGTACAGACGTACAGACGTACAGACGTACAGACGTACAGACGTACAGACGTACAGACGTACAGACGTACAGACGTACAGACGTACAGACGTACAGACGTACAGACGTACAGACGTACAGACGTACAGACGTACAGACGTACAGACGTACAGACGTACAGACGTACAGACGTACAGACGTACAGACGTACAGACGTACAGACGTACAGACGTACAGACGTACAGACGTACAGACGTACAGACGTACAGACGTACAGACGTACAGACGTACAGACGTACAGACGTACAGACGTACAGACGTACAGACGTACAGACGTACAGACGTACAGACGTACAGACGTACAGACGTACAGACGTACAGACGTACAGACGTACAGACGTACAGACGTACAGACGTACAGACGTACAGACGTACAGACGTACAGACGTACAGACGTACAGACGTACAGACGTACAGACGTACAGACGTACAGACGTACAGACGTACAGACGTACAGACGTACAGACGTACAGACGTACAGACGTACAGACGTACAGACGTACAGACGTACAGACGTACAGACGTACAGACGTACAGACGTACAGACGTACAGACGTACAGACGTACAGACGTACAGACGTACAGACGTACAGACGTACAGACGTACAGACGTACAGACGTACAGACGTACAGACGTACAGACGTACAGACGTACAGACGTACAGACGTACAGACGTACAGACGTACAGACGTACAGACGTACAGACGTACAGACGTACAGACGTACAGACGTACAGACGTACAGACGTACAGACGTACAGACGTACAGACGTACAGACGTACAGACGTACAGACGTACAGACGTACAGACGTACAGACGTACAGACGTACAGACGTACAGACGTACAGACGTACAGACGTACAGACGTACAGACGTACAGACGTACAGACGTACAGACGTACAGACGTACAGACGTACAGACGTACAGACGTACAGACGTACAGACGTACAGACGTACAGACGTACAGACGTACAGACGTACAGACGTACAGACGTACAGACGTACAGACGTACAGACGTACAGACGTACAGACGTACAGACGTACAGACGTACAGACGTACAGACGTACAGACGTACAGACGTACAGACGTACAGACGTACAGACGTACAGACGTACAGACGTACAGACGTACAGACGTACAGACGTACAGACGTACAGACGTACAGACGTACAGACGTACAGACGTACAGACGTACAGACGTACAGACGTACAGACGTACAGACGTACAGACGTACAGACGTACAGACGTACAGACGTACAGACGTACAGACGTACAGACGTACAGACGTACAGACGTACAGACGTACAGACGTACAGACGTACAGACGTACAGACGTACAGACGTACAGACGTACAGACGTACAGACGTACAGACGTACAGACGTACAGACGTACAGACGTACAGACGTACAGACGTACAGACGTACAGACGTACAGACGTACAGACGTACAGACGTACAGACGTACAGACGTACAGACGTACAGACGTACAGACGTACAGACGTACAGACGTACAGACGTACAGACGTACAGACGTACAGACGTACAGACGTACAGACGTACAGACGTACAGACGTACAGACGTACAGACGTACAGACGTACAGACGTACAGACGTACAGACGTACAGACGTACAGACGTACAGACGTACAGACGTACAGACGTACAGACGTACAGACGTACAGACGTACAGACGTACAGACGTACAGACGTACAGACGTACAGACGTACAGACGTACAGACGTACAGACGTACAGACGTACAGACGTACAGACGTACAGACGTACAGACGTACAGACGTACAGACGTACAGACGTACAGACGTACAGACGTACAGACGTACAGACGTACAGACGTACAGACGTACAGACGTACAGACGTACAGACGTACAGACGTACAGACGTACAGACGTACAGACGTACAGACGTACAGACGTACAGACGTACAGACGTACAGACGTACAGACGTACAGACGTACAGACGTACAGACGTACAGACGTACAGACGTACAGACGTACAGACGTACAGACGTACAGACGTACAGACGTACAGACGTACAGACGTACAGACGTACAGACGTACAGACGTACAGACGTACAGACGTACAGACGTACAGACGTACAGACGTACAGACGTACAGACGTACAGACGTACAGACGTACAGACGTACAGACGTACAGACGTACAGACGTACAGACGTACAGACGTACAGACGTACAGACGTACAGACGTACAGACGTACAGACGTACAGACGTACAGACGTACAGACGTACAGACGTACAGACGTACAGACGTACAGACGTACAGACGTACAGACGTACAGACGTACAGACGTACAGACGTACAGACGTACAGACGTACAGACGTACAGACGTACAGACGTACAGACGTACAGACGTACAGACGTACAGACGTACAGACGTACAGACGTACAGACGTACAGACGTACAGACGTACAGACGTACAGACGTACAGACGTACAGACGTACAGACGTACAGACGTACAGACGTACAGACGTACAGACGTACAGACGTACAGACGTACAGACGTACAGACGTACAGACGTACAGACGTACAGACGTACAGACGTACAGACGTACAGACGTACAGACGTACAGACGTACAGACGTACAGACGTACAGACGTACAGACGTACAGACGTACAGACGTACAGACGTACAGACGTACAGACGTACAGACGTACAGACGTACAGACGTACAGACGTACAGACGTACAGACGTACAGACGTACAGACGTACAGACGTACAGACGTACAGACGTACAGACGTACAGACGTACAGACGTACAGACGTACAGACGTACAGACGTACAGACGTACAGACGTACAGACGTACAGACGTACAGACGTACAGACGTACAGACGTACAGACGTACAGACGTACAGACGTACAGACGTACAGACGTACAGACGTACAGACGTACAGACGTACAGACGTACAGACGTACAGACGTACAGACGTACAGACGTACAGACGTACAGACGTACAGACGTACAGACGTACAGACGTACAGACGTACAGACGTACAGACGTACAGACGTACAGACGTACAGACGTACAGACGTACAGACGTACAGACGTACAGACGTACAGACGTACAGACGTACAGACGTACAGACGTACAGACGTACAGACGTACAGACGTACAGACGTACAGACGTACAGACGTACAGACGTACAGACGTACAGACGTACAGACGTACAGACGTACAGACGTACAGACGTACAGACGTACAGACGTACAGACGTACAGACGTACAGACGTACAGACGTACAGACGTACAGACGTACAGACGTACAGACGTACAGACGTACAGACGTACAGACGTACAGACGTACAGACGTACAGACGTACAGACGTACAGACGTACAGACGTACAGACGTACAGACGTACAGACGTACAGACGTACAGACGTACAGACGTACAGACGTACAGACGTACAGACGTACAGACGTACAGACGTACAGACGTACAGACGTACAGACGTACAGACGTACAGACGTACAGACGTACAGACGTACAGACGTACAGACGTACAGACGTACAGACGTACAGACGTACAGACGTACAGACGTACAGACGTACAGACGTACAGACGTACAGACGTACAGACGTACAGACGTACAGACGTACAGACGTACAGACGTACAGACGTACAGACGTACAGACGTACAGACGTACAGACGTACAGACGTACAGACGTACAGACGTACAGACGTACAGACGTACAGACGTACAGACGTACAGACGTACAGACGTACAGACGTACAGACGTACAGACGTACAGACGTACAGACGTACAGACGTACAGACGTACAGACGTACAGACGTACAGACGTACAGACGTACAGACGTACAGACGTACAGACGTACAGACGTACAGACGTACAGACGTACAGACGTACAGACGTACAGACGTACAGACGTACAGACGTACAGACGTACAGACGTACAGACGTACAGACGTACAGACGTACAGACGTACAGACGTACAGACGTACAGACGTACAGACGTACAGACGTACAGACGTACAGACGTACAGACGTACAGACGTACAGACGTACAGACGTACAGACGTACAGACGTACAGACGTACAGACGTACAGACGTACAGACGTACAGACGTACAGACGTACAGACGTACAGACGTACAGACGTACAGACGTACAGACGTACAGACGTACAGACGTACAGACGTACAGACGTACAGACGTACAGACGTACAGACGTACAGACGTACAGACGTACAGACGTACAGACGTACAGACGTACAGACGTACAGACGTACAGACGTACAGACGTACAGACGTACAGACGTACAGACGTACAGACGTACAGACGTACAGACGTACAGACGTACAGACGTACAGACGTACAGACGTACAGACGTACAGACGTACAGACGTACAGACGTACAGACGTACAGACGTACAGACGTACAGACGTACAGACGTACAGACGTACAGACGTACAGACGTACAGACGTACAGACGTACAGACGTACAGACGTACAGACGTACAGACGTACAGACGTACAGACGTACAGACGTACAGACGTACAGACGTACAGACGTACAGACGTACAGACGTACAGACGTACAGACGTACAGACGTACAGACGTACAGACGTACAGACGTACAGACGTACAGACGTACAGACGTACAGACGTACAGACGTACAGACGTACAGACGTACAGACGTACAGACGTACAGACGTACAGACGTACAGACGTACAGACGTACAGACGTACAGACGTACAGACGTACAGACGTACAGACGTACAGACGTACAGACGTACAGACGTACAGACGTACAGACGTACAGACGTACAGACGTACAGACGTACAGACGTACAGACGTACAGACGTACAGACGTACAGACGTACAGACGTACAGACGTACAGACGTACAGACGTACAGACGTACAGACGTACAGACGTACAGACGTACAGACGTACAGACGTACAGACGTACAGACGTACAGACGTACAGACGTACAGACGTACAGACGTACAGACGTACAGACGTACAGACGTACAGACGTACAGACGTACAGACGTACAGACGTACAGACGTACAGACGTACAGACGTACAGACGTACAGACGTACAGACGTACAGACGTACAGACGTACAGACGTACAGACGTACAGACGTACAGACGTACAGACGTACAGACGTACAGACGTACAGACGTACAGACGTACAGACGTACAGACGTACAGACGTACAGACGTACAGACGTACAGACGTACAGACGTACAGACGTACAGACGTACAGACGTACAGACGTACGTACAGACTACAGACGTACAGACGTACAGACGTACAGACGTACAGACGTACAGACGTACAGACGTACAGACGTACAGACGTACAGACGTACAGACGTACAGACGTACAGACGTACAGACGTACAGACGTACAGACGTACAGACGTACAGACGTACAGACGTACAGACGTACAGACGTACAGACGTACAGACGTACAGACGTACAGACGTACAGACGTACAGACGTACAGACGTACAGACGTACAGACGTACAGACGTACAGACGTACAGACGTACAGACGTACAGACGTACAGACGTACAGACGTACAGACGTACAGACGTACAGACGTACAGACGTACAGACGTACAGACGTACAGACGTACAGACGTACAGACGTACAGACGTACAGACGTACAGACGTACAGACGTACAGACGTACAGACGTACAGACGTACAGACGTACAGACGTACAGACGTACAGACGTACAGACGTACAGACGTACAGACGTACAGACGTACAGACGTACAGACGTACAGACGTACAGACGTACAGACGTACAGACGTACAGACGTACAGACGTACAGACGTACAGACGTACAGACGTACAGACGTACAGACGTACAGACGTACAGACGTACAGACGTACAGACGTACAGACGTACAGACGTACAGACGTACAGACGTACAGACGTACAGACGTACAGACGTACAGACGTACAGACGTACAGACGTACAGACGTACAGACGTACAGACGTACAGACGTACAGACGTACAGACGTACAGACGTACAGACGTACAGACGTACAGACGTACAGACGTACAGACGTACAGACGTACAGACGTACAGACGTACAGACGTACAGACGTACAGACGTACAGACGTACAGACGTACAGACGTACAGACGTACAGACGTACAGACGTACAGACGTACAGACGTACAGACGTACAGACGTACAGACGTACAGACGTACAGACGTACAGACGTACAGACGTACAGACGTACAGACGTACAGACGTACAGACGTACAGACGTACAGACGTACAGACGTACAGACGTACAGACGTACAGACGTACAGACGTACAGACGTACAGACGTACAGACGTACAGACGTACAGACGTACAGACGTACAGACGTACAGACGTACAGACGTACAGACGTACAGACACAGACGTACAGACGTACAGACGTACAGACGTACAGACGTACAGACGTACAGACGTACAGACGTACAGACGTACAGACGTACAGACGTACAGACGTACAGACGTACAGACGTACAGACGTACAGACGTACAGACGTACAGACGTACAGACGTACAGACGTACAGACGTACAGACGTACAGACGTACAGACGTACAGACGTACAGACAGACGTACAGACGTACAGACGTACAGACGTACAGACGTACAGACGTACAGACGTACAGACGTACAGACGTACAGACGTACAGACGTACAGACGTACAGACGTACAGACGTACAGACGTACAGACGTACAGGACGTACAGACGTACAGACGTACAGACGTACAGACGTACAGACGTACAGACGTACAGACGTACAGACGTACAGACGTACAGACGTACAGACGTACAGACGTACAGACGTACAGACGTACAGACGTACAGACGTACAGACGTTACAGACGTACAGACGTACAGACGTACAGACGTACAGACGTACAGACGTACAGACGTACAGACGTACAGACGTACAGACGTACAGACGTACAGACGTACAGACGTACAGACGTACAGACGTACAGACGTACAGACGTACAGACGTACAGACGTACAGACGTACAGACGTACAGACGTACAGACGTACAGACGTACAGACGTACAGACGTACAGACGTACAGACGTACAGACGTACAGACGTACAGACGTACAGACGTACAGACGTACAGACGTACAGACGTACAGACGTACAGACGTACAGACGTACAGACGTACAGACGTACAGACGTACAGACGTACAGACGTACAGACGTACAGACGTACAGACGTACAGACGTACAGGACGTACAGACGTACAGACGTACAGACGTACAGACGTACAGACGTACAGACGTACAGACGTACAGACGTACAGACGTACAGACGTACAGACGTACAGACGTACAGACGTACAGACGTACAGACGTACAGACGTACAGACGTACAGACGTACAGACGTACAGACGTACAGACGTACAGACGTACAGACGTACAGACGTACAGACGTACAGACGTACAGACGTACAGACGTACAGACGTACAGACGTACAGACGTACAGACGTACAGACGTACAGACGTACAGACGTACAGACGTACAGACGTACAGACGTACAGACGTACAGACGTACAGACGTACAGACGTACAGACGTACAGACGTACAGACGTACAGACGTACAGACGTACAGACGTACAGACGTACAGACGTACAGACGTACAGACGTACAGACGTACAGACGTACAGACGTACAGACGTACAGACGTACAGACGTACAGACGTACAGACGTACAGACGTACAGACGTACAGACGTACAGACGTACAGACGTACAGACGTACAGACGTACAGCCAGACGTACAGACGTACAGACGTACAGACGTACAGACGTACAGACTACAGACGTACAGACGTACAGACGTACAGACGTACAGACGTACAGACGTACAGACGTACAGACGTACAGACGTACAGACGTACAGACGTACAGACGTACAGACGTACAGACGTACAGACGTACAGACGTACAGACGTACAGACGTACAGACGTACAGGTACAGACGTACAGACGTACAGACGTACAGACGTACAGACGTACAGACGTACAGACGTACAGACGTACAGACGTACAGACGTACAGACGTACAGACGTACAGACGTACAGACGTACAGACGTACAGACGTACAGACGTACAGACGTACAGACGTACAGACGTACAGACGTACAGACGTACAGACGTACAGACGTACAGACGTACAGACGTACAGACGTACAGACGTACAGACGTACAGACGTACAGACGTACAGACGTACAGACGTACAGACGTACAGACGTACAGACGTACAGACGTACAGACGTACAGACGTACAGACGTACAGACGTACAGACGTACAGACGTACAGACGTACAGACGTACAGACGTACAGACGTACAGACGTACAGACGTACAGACGTACAGACGTACAGACGTACAGACGTACAGACGTACAGACGTACAGACGTACAGACGTACAGACGTACAGACGTACAGACGTACAGACGTACAGACGTACAGACGTACAGACGTACAGACGTACAGACGTACAGACGTACAGACGTACAGACGTACAGACGTACAGACGTACAGACGTACAGACGTACAGACGTACAGACGTACAGACGTACAGACGTACAGACGTACAGACGTACAGACGTACAGACGTACAGACGTACAGACGTACAGACGTACAGACGTACAGACGTACAGACGTACAGACGTACAGACGTACAGACGTACAGACGTACAGACGTACAGACGTACAGACGTACAGACGTACAGACGTACAGACGTACAGACGTACAGACGTACAGACGTACAGACGTACAGACGTACAGACGTACAGACGTACAGACGTACAGACGTACAGACGTACAGACGTACAGACGTACACGTACAGACGTACAGACGTACAGACGTACAGGACGTACAGACGTACAGACGTACAGACGTACAGACGTACAGACGTACACGTACAGACGTACAGACGTACAGACGTACAGACGTACAGACGTACAGACGTACAGACGTACAGACGTACAGACGTACAGACGTACAGACGTACAGACGTACAGACGTACAGACGTACAGACGTACAGACGTACAGACGTACAGACGTACAGACGTACAGACGTACAGACGTACAGACGTACAGACGTACAGACGTACAGACGTACAGGACGTACAGACGTACAGACGTACAGGACGTACAGACGTACAGACGTACAGACGTACAGACGTACAGACGTACAGACGTACAGACGTACAGACGTACAGACGTACAGACGTACAGACGTACAGACGTACAGACGTACAGACGTACAGACGTACAGACGTACAGACGTACAGACGTACAGACGTACAGACGTACAGACGTACAGACGTACAGACGTACAGACGTACAGACGTACAGACGTACAGACGTACAGACGTACAGACGTACAGACGTACAGACGTACAGACGTACAGACGTACAGACGTACAGACGTACAGACGTACAGACGTACAGACGTACAGACGTACAGACGTACAGACGTACAGACGTACAGACGTACAGACGTACAGACGTACAGACGTACAGACGTACAGACGTACAGACGTACAGACGTACAGACGTACAGACGTACAGACGTACAGACGTACAGACGTACAGACGTACAGACGTACAGACGTACAGACGTACAGACGTACAGACGTACAGACGTACAGACGTACAGACGTACAGACGTACAGACGTACAGACGTACAGACGTACGACGTACAGACGTACAGACGTACAGACGTACAGACGTACAGACGTACAGACGTACAGACGTACAGACGTACAGACGTACGGACGTACAGACGTACAGACGTACAGACGTACAGACGTACAGACGTACAGACGTACAGACGTACAGACGTACGGACGTACAGACGTACAGACGTACAGACGTACAGACGTACAGACGTACAGACGTACAGACGTACAGACGTACAGGACGTACGGACGTACAGGACGTACAGACGTACAGACGTACAGACGTACAGACGTACAGACGTACAGACGTACAGACGTACGGACGTACAGACGTACAGACGTACAGACGTACAGACGTACGACGTACAGACGTACAGACGTACAGACGTACGGACGTACAGACGTACAGACGTACAGACGTACAGACGTACAGACGTACAGACGTACAGACGTACGGACGTACAGACGTACAGACGTACAGACGTACAGACGTACAGACGTACAGACGTACAGACGTACAGACGTACAGACGTACAGACGTACAGACGTACGGACGTACAGACGTACAGACGTACAGACGTACAGACGTACAGACGTACAGACGTACGGACGTACAGACGTACGGACGTACAGACGTACAGACGTACAGACGTACAGACGTACGGACGTACAGACGTACAGACGTACAGACGTACAGACGTACAGACGTACGGACGTACAGACGTACAGACGTACAGACGTACAGACGTACAGACGTACAGACGTACAGACGTACAGACGTACAGACGTACAGACGTACAGACGTACAGACGTACAGGACGTACAGACGTACAGACGTACAGACGTACAGACGTACAGACGTACAGACGTACAGACGTACAGACGTACAGACGTACAGACGTACAGACGTACAGACGTACAGACGTACAGACGTACAGACGTACAGGACGTACAGACGTACAGACGTACGACGTACAGACGTACAGGACGTACAGACGTACAGACGTACGGACGTACAGGACGTACAGACGTACAGACGTACAGACGTACAGGACGTACAGACGTACAGACGTACGCGACGTACGAGACGTACCGACGTACAGACGTACAGACGTACAGACGTACGGACGTACAGACGTACGGACGTACGGACGTACAGACGTACAGACGTACAGACGTACAGACGTACAGACGTACAGACGTACAGACGTACAGACGTACAGACGTACCGACGTACAGACGTACAGACGTACAGACGTACAGACGTACAGACGTACAGACGTACAGACGTACGGACGTACGGACGTACAGACGTACAGACGTACAGACGTACAGACGTACAGACGTACAGACGTACAGACGTACAGACGTACAGACGTACAGACGTACAGACGTACAGACGTACAGACGTACAGGACGTACAGACGTACAGACGTACAGACGTACAGACGTACAGACGTACAGACGTACAGACGTACAGACGTACAGACGTACAGACGTACAGACGTACAGACGTACAGACGTACAGACGTACAGACGTACAGACGTACAGACGTACAGACGTACAGACGTACAGACGTACAGACGTACAGACGTACAGACGTACAGACGTACAGACGTACAGACGTACAGACGTACAGACGTACAAACGTACAGACGTACAGACGTACAGACGTACAGACGTACAGACGTACGGACGTACGGACGTACAAACGTACAGACGTACAGACGTACAGACGTACAGACGTACAGACGTACGGACGTACGGACGTACAGACTTACAGACGTACAGACGTACAGACGTACAGACGTACAGACGTACAGACGTACAGACGTACAGACGTACAGACGTACAGACGTACAGACGTACAGACGTACAGACGTACAGACGTACAGGACGTACAGACGTACAGACGTACAGACGTACAGACGTACAGACGTACAGACGTACAGACGTACAGACGTACAGACGTACAGACGTACAGACGTACAGACGTACAGACGTACAGACGTACGGACGTACAGACGTACAGACGTACAGACGTACGGACGTACCGACGTACAGACGTACAGACGTACAGACGTACAGACGTACAGGACGTACCGACGTACAGACGTACGGACGTACAGACGTACAGACGTACAGACGTACAGACGTACGGACGTACAGACGTACGGACGTACAGACGTACGGACGTACAGACGTACAGACGTACAGACGTACCGACGTACAGACGTACAGACGTACAGACGTACAGACGTACAGACGTACAGACGTACAGACGTACAGACGTACAGACGTACAGACGTACAGACGTACCGACGTACAGACGTACAGACGTACAGACGTACAGACGTACAGACGTACAGACGTACAGACGAACAGACGTACAGACGTACAGACGTACAGACGTACAGACGTACAGACGTACAGACGTACAGACGTACAGACGTACAGACGTACAGACGTACAGACGTACAGACGTACAGACGTACAGACGTACAGACGTACAGACGTACAGACGTACAGACGTACAGACGTACAGACGTACAGACGTACAGACGTACAGACGTACAGACGTACAGACGTACAGACGTACAGACGTACAGACGTACAGACGTACAGACGTACAGACGTACAGACGTACAGACGTACAGACGTACAGACGTACAGACGTACAGACGTACAGACGTACAGACGTACAGACGTACAGACGTACAGACGTACAGACGTACAGACGTACAGACGTACAGACGTACAGACGTACAGGACGTACAGACGTACAGACGTACAGACGTACAGACGTACAGACGTACAGACGTACAGACGTACAGACGTACAGACGTACAGACGTACAGACGTACAGACGTACAGACGTACAGACGTACAGACGTACAGACGTACAGACGTACAGACGTACAGACGTACAGACGTACAGACGTACAGACGTACAGACGTACAGACGTACAGACGTACAGACGTACAGACGTACAGACGTACAGACGTACAGACGTACAGACGTACAGACGTACAGACGTACAGACGTACAGACGTACAGACGTACAGACGTACAGACGTACAGACGTACAGACGTACAGACGTACAGACGTACAGACGTACAGACGTACAGACGTACAGACGTACAGACGTACAGACGTACAGACGTACAGACGTACAGACGTACAGACGTACAGACGTACAGACGTACAGACGTACAGACGTACAGACGTACAGACGTACAGACGTACAGACGTACAGACGTACAGAGACGTACAGACGTACAGACGTACAGACGTACAGACGTACAGACGTACAGACGTACAGACGTACAGACGTACAGACGTACAGACGTACAGACGTACAGACGTACAGACGTACAGACGTACAGACGTACAGACGTACAGACGTACAGACGTACAGACGTACAGACGTACAGACGTACAGACGTACAGACGTACAGAGACGTACGTACAGACGTACAGACGTACAGACGTACAGACGTACAGACGTACAGACGTACAGACGTACAGACGTACAGACGTACAGACGTACAGACGTACAGACGTACAGACGTACAGACGTACAGACGTACAGACGTACAGACGTACAGACGTACAGACGTACAGACGTACAGACGTACAGACGTACAGACGTACAGACGTACAGACGTACAGACGTACAGACGTACAGACGTACAGACGTACAGACGTACAGACGTACAGACGTACAGACGTACAGACGTACAGACGTACAGACGTACAGACGTACAGACGTACAGACGTACAGACGTACAGACGTACAGACGTACAGACATACAGACATACAGACATACAGACATACAGACATACAGACATACAGACAGACAGACAGACAGACCGACAGACAGACAGACAGACCTACAGACGTACAGACGTACAGACGTACAGACGTACAGACGTACAGACGTACAGACCTACAGACGTACAGACCTACAGACGTACAGACGTACAGACGTACAGACGTACAGACGTACAGACGTACAGACGTACAGACGTACAGACGTACAGACGTACAGACGTACAGACGTACAGACGTACAGACGTACAGACGTACAGACGTACAGACGTACAGACGTACAGACGTACAGACGTACAGACGTACAGACGTACAGACGTACAGACGTACAGACGTACAGACGTACAGACGTACAGACCTACAGACATACAGACATACAGACGTACAGACGTACAGACGTACAGACGTACAGACGTACAGACGTACAGACGTACAGACGTACAGACGTACAGACCTACAGACATACAGACATACAGACATACAGACATACAGACATACAGACAGCAGACAGACAGACCGACAGACAGACAGACAGACCTACAGACGTACAGACGTACAGACGTACAGACGTACAGACGTACAGACCTACAGACGTACAGACCTACAGACGTACAGACGTACAGACGTACAGACGTACAGACGTACAGACGTACAGACGTACAGACGTACAGACGTACAGACATACAGACATACAGACATACAGACATACAGACATACAGACATACAGACCTACAGACGTACAGACGTACAGACGTACAGACGTACAGACGTACAGACGTACAGACGTACAGACGTACAGACGTACAGACGTACAGACGTACAGACGTACAGACGTACAGACGTACAGACGTACAGACGTACAGACGTACAGTCGTACAGACGTACAGACGTACAGACGTACAGACATACAGACATACAGACATACAGACATACAGACATACAGACATACAGACATACAGACATACAGACATACAGACATACAGACATACAGACATACAGACATACAGACATACAGACATACAGACATACAGACATACAGACATACAGACATACAGACATACAGACATACAGACAGACAGACAGACAGACAGACAGACAGACCGACAGACAGACAGACAGACGTACAGACGTACAGACGTACAGACGTACAGACGTACAGACGTACAGACGTACAGACGTACAGACGTACAGACGTACAGACGTACAGACGTACAGACGTACAGACGTACAGAAGTACAGACGTACAGACGTACAGACGTACAGACGTACAGACGTACAGACGTACAGACGTACAAACGTACAGACGTACAGACATACAGACATACAGACGTACAGACGTACAGACGTACAGACGTACAGACGTACAGACGTACAGACGTACAGACGTACAGACGTACAGACGTACAGACGTACAGACGTACGGACGTACGGACGTACAGACGTACAGACGTACGGACGTACGGACGTACAGACGTACAGACGTACAGACGTACAGACGTACGGACGTACGGACGTACGGACGTACAGACGTACAGACGTACCGACGTACAGACGTACAGACGTACAGACGTACAGACGTACAGACGTACAGACGTACAGACGTACAGACGTACAGACGTACAGACGTACAGACGTACAGACGTACAGACGTACAGACGTACAGACGTACAGACGTACAGACGTACAGACGTACAGACGTACAGACGTACAGACGTACAGACGTACAGACGTACAGACGTACAGACGTACAGACGTACAGACGTACAGACGTACAGACGTACAGACGTACAGACGTACAGACGTACAGACGTACAGACGTACAGACGTACAGACGTACAGACGTACAGACGTACAGACGTACAGACGTACAGACGTACAGACGTACAGACGTACAGACGTACAGACGTACAGACGTACAGACGTACAGACGTACAGACGTACAGACGTACAGACGTACAGACGTACAGACGTACAGACGTACAGACGTACAGACGTACAGACGTACAGACGTACAGACGTACAGACGTACAGACGTACAGACGTACAGACGTACAGACGTACAGACGTACAGACGTACAGACGTACAGACGTACAGACGTACAGACGTACAGACGTACAGACGTACAGACGTACAGACGTACAGACGTACAGACGTACAGACGTACAGACGTACAGACGTACAGACGTACAGACGTACAGACGTACAGACGTACAGACGTACAGACGTACAGACGTACAGACGTACAGACGTACAGACGTACAGACGTACAGACGTACAGACGTACAGACGTACAGACGTACAGACGTACAGACGTACAGACGTACAGACGTACAGACGTACAGACGTACAGACGTACAGACGTACAGACGTACAGACGTACAGACGTACAGACGTACAGACGTACAGACGTACAGACGTACAGACGTACAGACGTACAGACGTACAGACGTACAGACGTACAGACGTACAGACGTACAGACGTACAGACGTACAGACGTACAGACGTACAGACGTACAGACGTACAGACGTACAGACGTACAGACGTACAGACGTACAGACGTACAGACGTACAGACGTACAGACGTACAGACGTACAGACGTACAGACGTACAGACGTACAGACGTACAGACGTACAGACGTACAGACGTACAGACGTACAGACGTACAGACGTACAGACGTACAGACGTACAGACGTACAGACGTACAGACGTACAGACGTACAGACGTACAGACGTACAGACGTACAGACGTACAGACGTACAGACGTACAGACGTACAGACGTACAGACGTACAGACGTACAGACGTACAGACGTACAGACGTACAGACGTACAGACGTACAGACGTACAGACGTACAGACGTACAGACGTACAGACGTACAGACGTACAGACGTACAGACGTACAGACGTACAGACGTACAGACGTACAGACGTACAGACGTACAGACGTACAGACGTACAGACGTACAGACGTACAGACGTACAGACGTACAGACGTACAGACGTACAGACGTACAGACGTACAGACGTACAGACGTACAGACGTACAGACGTACAGACGTACAGACGTACAGACGTACAGACGTACAGACGTACAGACGTACAGACGTACAGACGTACAGACGTACAGACGTACAGACGTACAGACGTACAGACGTACAGACGTACAGACGTACAGACGTACAGACGTACAGACGTACAGACGTACAGACGTACAGACGTACAGACGTACAGACGTACAGACGTACAGACGTACAGACGTACAGACGTACAGACGTACAGACGTACAGACGTACAGACGTACAGACGTACAGACGTACAGACGTACAGACGTACAGACGTACAGACGTACAGACGTACAGACGTACAGACGTACAGACGTACAGACGTACAGACGTACAGACGTACAGACGTACAGACGTACAGACGTACAGACGTACAGACGTACAGACGTACAGACGTACAGACGTACAGACGTACAGACGTACAGACGTACAGACGTACAGACGTACAGACGTACAGACGTACAGACGTACAGACGTACAGACGTACAGACGTACAGACGTACAGACGTACAGACGTACAGACGTACAGACGTACAGACGTACAGACGTACAGACGTACAGACGTACAGACGTACAGACGTACAGACGTACAGACGTACAGACGTACAGACGTACAGACGTACAGACGTACAGACGTACAGACGTACAGACGTACAGACGTACAGACGTACAGACGTACAGACGTACAGACGTACAGACGTACAGACGTACAGACGTACAGACGTACAGACGTACAGACGTACAGACGTACAGACGTACAGACGTACAGACGTACAGACGTACAGACGTACAGACGTACAGACGTACAGACGTACAGACGTACAGACGTACAGACGTACAGACGTACAGACGTACAGACGTACAGACGTACAGACGTACAGACGTACAGACGTACAGACGTACAGACGTACAGACGTACAGACGTACAGACGTACAGACGTACAGACGTACAGACGTACAGACGTACAGACGTACAGACGTACAGACGTACAGACGTACAGACGTACAGACGTACAGACGTACAGACGTACAGACGTACAGACGTACAGACGTACAGACGTACAGACGTACAGACGTACAGACGTACAGACGTACAGACGTACAGACGTACAGACGTACAGACGTACAGACGTACAGACGTACAGACGTACAGACGTACAGACGTACAGACGTACAGACGTACAGACGTACAGACGTACAGACGTACAGACGTACAGACGTACAGACGTACAGACGTACAGACGTACAGACGTACAGACGTACAGACGTACAGACGTACAGACGTACAGACGTACAGACGTACAGACGTACAGACGTACAGACGTACAGACGTACAGACGTACAGACGTACAGACGTACAGACGTACAGACGTACAGACGTACAGACGTACAGACGTACAGACGTACAGACGTACAGACGTACAGACGTACAGACGTACAGACGTACAGACGTACAGACGTACAGACGTACAGACGTACAGACGTACAGACGTACAGACGTACAGACGTACAGACGTACAGACGTACAGACGTACAGACGTACAGACGTACAGACGTACAGACGTACAGACGTACAGACGTACAGACGTACAGACGTACAGACGTACAGACGTACAGACGTACAGACGTACAGACGTACAGACGTACAGACGTACAGACGTACAGACGTACAGACGTACAGACGTACAGACGTACAGACGTACAGACGTACAGACGTACAGACGTACAGACGTACAGACGTACAGACGTACAGACGTACAGACGTACAGACGTACAGACGTACAGACGTACAGACGTACAGACGTACAGACGTACAGACGTACAGACGTACAGACGTACAGACGTACAGACGTACAGACGTACAGACGTACAGACGTACAGACGTACAGACGTACAGACGTACAGACGTACAGACGTACAGACGTACAGACGTACAGACGTACAGACGTACAGACGTACAGACGTACAGACGTACAGACGTACAGACGTACAGACGTACAGACGTACAGACGTACAGACGTACAGACGTACAGACGTACAGACGTACAGACGTACAGACGTACAGACGTACAGACGTACAGACGTACAGACGTACAGACGTACAGACGTACAGACGTACAGACGTACAGACGTACAGACGTACAGACGTACAGACGTACAGACGTACAGACGTACAGACGTACAGACGTACAGACGTACAGACGTACAGACGTACAGACGTACAGACGTACAGACGTACAGACGTACAGACGTACAGACGTACAGACGTACAGACGTACAGACGTACAGACGTACAGACGTACAGACGTACAGACGTACAGACGTACAGACGTACAGACGTACAGACGTACAGACGTACAGACGTACAGACGTACAGACGTACAGACGTACAGACGTACAGACGTACAGACGTACAGACGTACAGACGTACAGACGTACAGACGTACAGACGTACAGACGTACAGACGTACAGACGTACAGACGTACAGACGTACAGACGTACAGACGTACAGACGTACAGACGTACAGACGTACAGACGTACAGACGTACAGACGTACAGACGTACAGACGTACAGACGTACAGACGTACAGACGTACAGACGTACAGACGTACAGACGTACAGACGTACAGACGTACAGACGTACAGACGTACAGACGTACAGACGTACAGACGTACAGACGTACAGACGTACAGACGTACAGACGTACAGACGTACAGACGTACAGACGTACAGACGTACAGACGTACAGACGTACAGACGTACAGACGTACAGACGTACAGACGTACAGACGTACAGACGTACAGACCTACAGACATACAGACGTACAGACGTACAGACGTACAGACCTACAGACATACAGACATACAGACATACAGACATACAGACATACAGACATACAGACCTACAGACATACAGACATACAGACATACAGACATACAGACCTACAGACATACAGACATACAGACATACAGACATACAGACATACAGACATACAGACAGACAGACAGACAGACCGACAGACAGACAGACAGACCTACAGACGTACAGACGTACAGACGTACAGACGTACAGACGTACAGACGTACAGACCTACAGACGTACAGACCTACAGACGTACAGACGTACAGACGTACAGACGTACAGACGTACAGACGTACAGACGTACAGACGTACAGACGTACAGACGTACAGACGTACAGACGTACAGACGTACAGACGTACAGACGTACAGACGTACAGACGTACAGACGTACAGACGTACAGACGTACAGACGTACAGACGTACAGACGTACAGACGTACAGACGTACAGACGTACAGACGTACAGACGTACAGACGTACAGACCTACAGACATACAGACATACAGACGTACAGACGTACAGACGTACAGACGTACAGACGTACAGACGTACAGACGTACAGACGTACAGACGTACAGACGTACAGACCTACAGACATACAGACATACAGACATACAGACATACAGACATACAGACAGACAGACAGACAGACCGACAGACAGACAGACAGACCTACAGACGTACAGACGTACAGACGTACAGACGTACAGACGTACAGACCTACAGACGTACAGACCTACAGACGTACAGACGTACAGACGTACAGACGTACAGACGTACAGACGTACAGACGTACAGACGTACAGACGTACAGACATACAGACATACAGACATACAGACATACAGACATACAGACATACAGACCTACAGACGTACAGACGTACAGACGTACAGACGTACAGACGTACAGACGTACAGACGTACAGACGTACAGACGTACAGACGTACAGACGTACAGACGTACAGACGTACAGACGTACAGACGTACAGACGTACAGTCGTACAGACGTACAGACGTACAGACGTACAGACATACAGACATACAGACATACAGACATACAGACATACAGACATACAGACATACAGACATACAGACATACAGACATACAGACATACAGACATACAGACATACAGACATACAGACATACAGACATACAGACATACAGACATACAGACATACAGACATACAGACATACAGACATACAGACAGACAGACAGACAGACAGACAGACAGACCGACAGACAGACAGACAGACGTACAGACGTACAGACGTACAGACGTACAGACGTACAGACGTACAGACGTACAGACGTACAGACGTACAGACGTACAGACGTACAGAAGTACAGACGTACAGACGTACAGACGTACAGACGTACAGACGTACAGACGTACAGACGTACAAACGTACAGACGTACAGACATACAGACATACAGACGTACAGACGTACAGACGTACAGACGTACAGACGTACAGACGTACAGACGTACAGACGTACAGACGTACAGACGTACAGACGTACAGACGTACGGACGTACGGACGTACAGACGTACAGACGTACGGACGTACGGACGTACAGACGTACAGACGTACAGACGTACAGACGTACGGACGTACGGACGTACGGACGTACAGACGTACAGACGTACCGACGTACAGACGTACAGACGTACAGACGTACAGACGTACAGACGTACAGACGTACAGACGTACAGACGTACAGACGTACAGACGTACAAACGTACAGACGTACAGACGTACAGACGTACAGACGTACAGACGTACAGACGTACAGACGTACAGACGTACAGACGTACAGACGTACAGACGTACAGACGTACAGACGTACAGACGTACAGACGTACAGACGTACAGACGTACAGACGTACAGACGTACAGACGTACAGACGTACAGACGTACAGACGTACAGACGTACAGACGTACAGACGTACAGACGTACAGACGTACAGACGTACAGACGTACAGACGTACAGACGTACAGACGTACAGACGTACAGACGTACAGACGTACAGACGTACAGACGTACAGACGTACAGACGTACAGACGTACAGACGTACAGACGTACAGACGTACAGACGTACAGACGTACAGACGTACAGACGTACAGACGTACAGACGTACAGACGTACAGACGTACAGACGTACAGACGTACAGACGTACAGACGTACAGACGTACAGACGTACAGACGTACAGACGTACAGACGTACAGACGTACAGACGTACAGACGTACAGACGTACAGACGTACAGACGTACAGACGTACAGACGTACAGACGTACAGACGTACAGACGTACAGACGTACAGACGTACAGACGTACAGACGTACAGACGTACAGACGTACAGACGTACAGACGTACAGACGTACAGACGTACAGACGTACAGACGTACAGACGTACAGACGTACAGACGTACAGACGTACAGACGTACAGACGTACAGACGTACAGACGTACAGACGTACAGACGTACAGACGTACAGACGTACAGACGTACAGACGTACAGACGTACAGACGTACAGACGTACAGACGTACAGACGTACAGACGTACAGACGTACAGACGTACAGACGTACAGACGTACAGACGTACAGACGTACAGACGTACAGACGTACAGACGTACAGACGTACAGACGTACAGACGTACAGACGTACAGACGTACAGACGTACAGACGTACAGACGTACAGACGTACAGACGTACAGACGTACAGACGTACAGACGTACAGACGTACAGACGTACAGACGTACAGACGTACAGACGTACAGACGTACAGACGTACAGACGTACAGACGTACAGACGTACAGACGTACAGACGTACAGACGTACAGACGTACAGACGTACAGACGTACAGACGTACAGACGTACAGACGTACAGACGTACAGACGTACAGACGTACAGACGTACAGACGTACAGACGTACAGACGTACAGACGTACAGACGTAAGTAGTATAACAAAGCGGGTTCTGGCTCACTTTGCATAATTAGGTTTGTCGGATGGACTGTGGATGGCCAGTGTGGGGGTTACCACGGTGCGTTTCCAAGAAGTGATATGAAGAGGAGTCTTTGGAGAGGTGGTCGATGATCGGAGTGCGTTTGGGGCCCCCGTAAGATTTCCTAACCTAACATTTTCTAGCTCATCGGTTTTGAACTTGGCGTTTGGGGCGTGGTGTAGGTGGTGGTGCGATGGCGGGTTAGGGCTTCTTGGGGCTTCTTAGATATCGGGGCATGTGTGTGGGGCCCCGTGAGGCAGTTATGAGATTGTATAATAATTTCATAATTTCCTATATAGTAAACGTATGGTCGGGCGTGTCGGGACAAGTCAGATTAGATTGAACGGTACTTATAGTGCGGATTTGCCTGGCTTGCATCGAGCGTCGGTGGCCGCGGTGGTCGAGGCGGCGGTGTATGGGACGGCGTTTGCGTTGGGGCGTGAGTTCGAGTCCGAGGCCGGACAGTTTTTTTTTTATGATTGTCTTGCGTGTATGTTATAATAAGTTGGCTGTATGGAACGGCGTTCGCGTTGGGGCGTGAGTTCGAGTCCGAGGCCGGACAGTGTTTTTTCTTCTACTGATCACATTTTACAAGTAACCGGTCTCGGTAGCATCGCTGGATTGCTGGGTTTTTTCCAACAATGAAAACTCCGAGATAAATAAATGTATTTGTGTGTTGATTGAAATAGATTTCTGTGAATAAAAGAAAAAATGAATTCGGTTTCTGAAAATACGTTTATTTAACAAGATACAATTTTTTTTTTATATACGACTTTTACGTTTTCTTTTTGGTCAATGGTGATGTAATTACGGTAGACGGTGACGTTGAGGATGATGTGTTCTGTCTTGAGCTTGCTGGTGTTGATGGAGGCGCCGGTGGTATTGAAGGAGTAACGATGACTTCATGTCTTTGCGATTGTGCAGGAATTTCTATGTACAATTGATTTGAATTGTGAGCATTAATTGAGTATTCGCAGAAACAAAAATATTTTTGGCAATTCAAACAGAATCCTGTTGTCTGCGGTTCTCTGAAAAACATGCTGCACTGTGTTCTTAATCTGTCTCCCCCAAGGTGCATCAGAATAATGAAATAAATACTATCAAATTTATAATTTTATTCAATAGCTACATATAAACTGGTTAGATGTATATAATACACTGAGTATTCTGTTCAGCAATTCTCACGAAGGTCTCTTTGAAATTCGGTAACGTGAATTCTAGCTCGTGAAAAACAATCTTTCCTTTACTCATGGCGGTCACTTGTTCCAAAGTATAATGGCTGCAGTACATGGTTCCTTTGATCGGTGCTATCGGATAATAGTTCAGATGTTGGCCGATGATGTAAGCGATGGTTTGATTGTTTTCATTTCTGATGTCTGTTCCTAACGGGATGACTTCCTTTGTGAAATAGAATGCGGGGTATTGATGCAGCTCCACTGTAGCTTGATGAAGTTCATACAGGTTAAAGTACCCATCTTCTATTACAGGAATGGTGTAATTGGCCACCTTGACTAGCCGTTGATTCGCGTATGTGCAATTAATTAGAGCAGTTCGCCCCAAAAGTAGAACAAATAGAAATAGAATAGAATGCATATTATTTGTTCTCCGTGTGAGATGTTTAGTCTTCGAGATCTGGTAGTATACTGTATGTTTTTGATCGGAATGAACATAATTAAATGGAACGTATGACAAAATCTTCTCATACCTTCAACCGTTTGACAATTTTGCTGGCAATTTTTTCACATCGCTCTAATCTTTTAACTTTTTGCGACTGCAATCGTTCTTGATGTGTGATTTTCTCGAGCTTTTTTCGTTCAGCGATTAATTTTTTTGCAATCTCTTCATATTTTTTCGTGCAAAATTTGTTAACTTTCTGTAAGTAAGAGATGGTTATACATGATTCGGGACTATTTAATTTATGCTCTTTGAACGTTCCTGCTGTTGATCATCAGTAAACGGATAATCTGCTTTAGGATCAAAGCACTGCAGCATTTCTCGAATATCCTTTTGAGCGATAGGATTTGCGGTTGGATTTAAAATATTGTTGAATATGTTATTATCAGACAGCACGTCGAGAATGGATCCATTTGGCTGTAAAGAAATTAACATTCGTATATGTTCTTCGAGCAAAAGTATGTGTGAAAACTTACGCTAATGCAAATATCCTGAAGTACTTGAATATTTTCCTGCGATGTTGACGCCATAGTAACTGTTTCCAACCAGAGACTGGAATAGAAACGTCCCTGAACAAGTTTAATCTTCTACATAATCGGATGGGAATAATGACGTCGTAGCAGATGAAGAGGGGGAAACGTGATGACCTCTAAATAAGTTTCAGTAATGAAATCATTCACATTCTGACTAACAACCAAATATGTGTGGAATATCGCTTGATTATACAGACTTTGACTCTTTCGATAAGCGTCTTAAGACGTTTAACAACTGGATGGGTGCTATAGAACCTGTTCAGTTGGCATTGGCAGGATTTTTTTATCTAGGTCCTCAAGATATCTGCAAAACTTTTTGCTGTGGAATTGAAGTATATGGATGGAAAGCTGAGGACTGTCCTATAACAGATCACATAAAATTTTCGCAAAGCTGTGTGTATGCTAAGCATGTGAAAAAACTTTTGGAAAGAATAATCGGGGCAAAGGACAGTACCATGAAGAAGAATAATGGTTTTATAGACAAATGTATTAATTTACTGATATTATGTTTTTGTTCTGTAAAGCAAAATTGGATCCTCATATTACTTTTACTTATAGTTGTGATTGATTGTATCGGGTGATTGGAAAATAAAGGAATGCAGAATATCTAGAATAGCATTTATTGTGCATAATAATACATATTCATAAAAGTGTTTCTGATATCATTAAACGTAACAAAATTATACAAAGTACAACAACATAATGCTCGTTATTTCGATTCATGCTGCTCAGTCAAAGTTAATGTAGCCATCCTCTGGAATAGTTGCTGCTTCTCTTCATAAACTTTTATCAACTGCTTAAGACGTTTAAGTTTGCTAATGTGTAAACGAATAGCAGCAGTAATCGTCGTACGAGGATGATTGAAGTTAAACGTCTCGATGTCAGCCATGTTCTTAGCTTACTAACTGGGTTTTTTTTATCGAGGTAGTCGCGATGTTACCCAGTTCTGGAGTTCCTTGGCGTTGGTTAGAGCACACATCTTTTTCCCCGGCGAATGGCACATGCAGTCCGGTATATGGGCTACGTATTTTGGTGTTTGCATGGTGGTATCATCGAATTTTTCCGTATTGACGATACATACATTATGCAAGCTTGGATATTCTTCAAGTATGGAATGCAGGAAATCATATTTTTGGTAGCCGCGAGTGTACAGGATATCGACGTCTTCGAGGAGCGGTTTCAGCAGGCTACCGATTGCATCGTATTCGATACGTCCGCTTTCATACATCAGACCGTGATAATAAGTATCTGTCCATCTTACTTGACGTTTCTCTTTCTCTGACAGCGTGTGGTATGACACAGGTGGCTTAAGTACGTAGTGGACGGTCTGCCGTTGGTTCGCGATCGCGATTTCTTTTGCGATGAAACCATCACTCAGCATGTATCCCTGGATGTCTGCAGATAACACTTTCATATCTTTAACTCTTTCTGTTACCGCAGCTACCACACCACACTCTTTCAGTGACAACGATAGACTAACCGCTACATGCACGAACAAGTTTTATAGGATGCGTCGTACTATCTCGCTTAGTGGGAGATATTCCATGACGCAATCATGAATTAGTATACAGTATACGCGTGTATTCGCAGGAAATCCCTTGTTGGACACCATTTCTAATTTTACATCCACAGTTGATGATTTTAATTGCTGGTTCCTTCGAGAACAATCGATTACGAAAACTGCATGATTGTTAAATGATGAATAGTCTATCAAGGCGTGCCTGTCATTAGTATTCAGAAACGAATTAGCAAATTGCGAATAAGCAAAATGTGCTTCTACATATTTTTTGCTTTCAAAGTCAAGTTTCATATCTTCATGCGGATAATAATCTGAATTTATCATTAGTTTCAAATTGGTAATATTTGCGTTGTCTAGAATGTGTTTACTGGCAGAAGAATTGTCCATTTGATTCGATCGGAATGCTACTATAGCATATCTAGGAGATTCAACGGCAGAGCTTGTTTTAATGGACCAAATCGATTTTGTAGAATTTTCCGGTAATGTTGGTAGTTCATGCAACTCCCAACGACGAAACCCCATAAGAATAGGTGTATCCTTCTTAAGCCTCGAAAGCATTTCTAGCTTAACGGTATCATTAAGGAATATGTGTTTAACCTTCAGTTCTAGGCAAGTGATGGTAATTTTGGCTGTAGTAGTTTCTGCGGTCTCATTTGAGGTTATTTTGATGCAATTTTTGTCATGTTTCGCTCTCACCAAACGTATAGTTTGCCGACCAAACATGGGTTTTTGGTAATCTATGAAAAAGCCAAAAATATGCCATAGAGGAATTCTCAAGGTAAATGTGGAGTCACCATTTAAAATTGCATCTGATGGATAGTTCCATCCGGCTATTGCGAGATGCTGAGACTCATCTGGTTCGTAACATAAATATCCCCTTATCATACTAACAATGCCTGGATCTCTCACTCTATCAATTTCTTTACCATTCAGCTCATAAGATATGGAATCGAATAGAAACATGCCAGCATTGTTAACCAAATCAACAGTTCCCTTGCCCGTTGTCGTTACTTTCCCTTCAATGTAGATCGCTGCATCGTACATCGACAGCCAAGCATCTTGCTGATTTATCGTGATTTCAATTTCATCGCTGTTTTCAAAGGACTTTACGAATGGATAATATGTTCGAATGTCCTCATGGACAATAGAATCATCAAATTTAGGACTTTGAAAGATGCTCTGTATTAACGACATTGTATCCTAACGATTTTAAGAACAAAATATTGGTGGCAGTAAGTGATTGTATTCTTTGATGTTGCTGTGCGCGCCGCGATTTATAATAGACTGAACGTATCTGACTCGGCGTCGTAGTTTTATAGGTATCAAAAACGAGAACCATGTTACAATTTTTTTAATTCTAATCTTACGATTATCTCTTCTCCCCGGAAATTTACCAAATTGCCGTCTTGATCCAACACGGTAAGCGTTATATTATCAATAAAGGTTCTGGATGTTACCGGTAGATACGTTAAATTTCTTGGTTGAATGTCAATAGCGTAGCCAGCATCTACACCTATCGAGAATTCGAAAATTGTGTGAGATGGTTTTTGGTTGTAGTAAGCACCTGATGTAAGGTTGCAGTCAATATGTGCCGTGATGACTTTGACTATTCTCACTGGTAAATCGGATGAATGAACAACTTTTGGCTCTAATACTTTGTTTGAAAACCCAAGAATTATCCCTATGCTGTCCTCCGGTCGGAAATCTACACTGAATTGGTCGCTGTAGAGTTCACACTTTATCGTATTATTATTCGGTTTGAGCGACACAAATTGTTTTACGTGTTCTTTAGATATAAGATTTTTTCCTATTGCGTAAGATTTAGCAATCTCTTGATTAATATAGCTTTCAATATCGCTTATTTCATACAAACCGGTTGGTATTGTGATAATTTCCGCGTCTTTGCCTTGCTGTTGATAATAAAATTTGTTAGCGTACCCTTCTTCGATGTTGGGAATGCTGTTGTAGGAATGGAAACCAATCAAGGCGATACCGTATGTCGCGTTAGGATCTAGTTCGATAGGATTATAGAAGTCTATGCTAAGCGTTGATGAACGCCCTTTTAGAGTGAAAAGCTGAGACATACTGGTGATAATTCCACACGTCACTGATTTTTATATAAAAAATGCAAACATAAATGTCCACAAATGACTTGATCAAAATTCTGGTATCTTTCATTATTATACAGTATTTTAACATTCTTGCCTAAATACCGAACAAGTTCCTGTGGGGGCTTTAGCTGTCCGAAACTATCGAAATACATGACAGTCTCTCCTCGTTTAATAAACGCTACCCAATGAGTGCCGTTACCGGATGCTGTGTCAAGATTCATTATAGCACACTCGTTTTTACGAGACGTTTTTGGTAACTCATCTCTCATATAAACACCTCGAAAGTGCTTGATATGAAGACGTTTAGCAAATTTTAACAAATCCCGATCGGTTAATGCTCTGTTGGGTAGCGTTATCGGTAGTTTTTTGACTGTTGTTTCTTAGCGTACAGTCCACTACCACGTTGTTGCGGTTGAATAAACAATCCCATACCACCACTCTCATTTTTTCGTAAATATAAGCCAGAACCCTTTTTTCCTAACGCAATAGCTTCTATCGTTTTATTATGTCGTTCGGCTTCCTCCAACTGTTTCTTAGCATTTTTCGCGTCGATGGCTGTTCGTGCAACAGCAGCAGAGCCCCCTGTCAGACTACCAAGGGCACTGAGCGCTCCCAAAATTGGTAATAGTGGTAAGACACCTCCCGTCTTTGGTAACGGTATGAGTCGAGGAACCTTAACTTTTTTCCGTCCACCTACATGTCTTATCGCCATACGTGCTGCACGTAACGCTGTCGTAGCAGATTTTTTCAAATGACTGACGTCTCCACCGATACCTGCACCTTGTTTTGTCGGCAATTTGATTTTTTGCACAATGTCACGATGAAACGATATCGGAAGTCGTTTTCGTTTGCCACCAACGCCCATTCCTAGCTTTCGTTTCGCTTTCATCGTGTTTGCTACCAAATAAGCCGCAGCTCTTTCACCTAGTGAAGCGTCCTTAGAAAGTACTCGTCGCCAAGCTTGATGTTCCAATACCTCGTCCGCTTTATGTCGTTCGCTTAGAATGTCGGTTGTATCGTATGCGATGTCGTGCTCTCTGCAAGCGACGTCAAGTTGATTTATACCCTTATCGCCTCGACGTAGACGTTTATGTAATTTTGTTCCAGGTCCGCAGAAGGAGTATCCTGGCAGATGTAATTCCAGAGGCAGTTTATCAATGACTGTGTTTACAATACTACCACCTTTACGTTTTCGTTGTTGTCTGTTTAACATCACAATGAAGAATGAAATGACGATAAGGTTGTATATGAGCTATATAATCGAGACTCATGCGTTAATCTACTATTGCATGTTGAGATGCGTTTCATACAACAACCTACTACCCTTCCCATAGAAAATTTGGACGATTTAGGTGATGAGAAGATGACGTTACTGAAGTGTAAGCATGGAAAGTTGTTGCCTGATTCGATTAGAGCCGCGATTTGCGGATCAAGTGGATCGGGGAAGACTAACATCATGTTAACGTTGATTTTCAATCCAAACGGTCTAAAATTCAAAAATATATATGTGTACAGTAAATCCCTATATCAGTCAAAATATAAGTTGCTGCAGGAGGTGCTTGGCAAAGTAAAGGAAATTAAGTACTACCCGTTCGATGACAACGAAGATGCGATAGTAGATCCATCACAAGCACTTGAAGATTCTATCTTTATATTCGATGATATAGCATGTCAAAGACAAGACAAAATCCGAGATTATTTTTCTAGAGGCAGGCATCGTCAAATAGATAGCTTCTATTTATGTCAAACTTATTCCAAGATCCCAAAACAGCTGGTGAGAGATAATTGTAACATTATCGTTTTATTTAAGCAAGATGATGTTAATTTACGTCATGTGTATGATGAACACGTAACTGCTGATATGGATTATGAAAAGTTTAAGGAGATATGTGCAGAGTGTTGGAAAGATAGATATGGATGTATGGTGATTGTGAAAGATTTTGAAATCGCAGATGGCAGATATCGTAAGGGTTTCGATCACTATATAAGCATATAGGACGCCTGCATAGACGTCATTACAACAGTTACGGTTTAATGTTAAACATGCTGTCCAGCTTAGACAATGTTAGTCGTAAACGAAAGATTCAACAGCTCGCCAGGGATATTCGGAATAAATATTTATCTTTAAAGCTAGGCAGAACCGAAGAGGATCTAGAATTACAACGAATATATAAACCAATCGTGGAACCTCTAAAACAAATCGTATCCCGGTCAGCAACTACAAAAACTCAACCCGTATTGCCAAAAGTGAAAACTAAAATGAAGTCTAAGTTGTCACCGAAACGTGATAATGAACAATCTTTCGTCACACCAAACGTGTCGTTTCAGCCATTAAACGAAGTAGCGTCAACAGCTGCCCCCGATGAGAATGATGACGTATTTAATGAAGACGTTATCCCAACCTCAGCGTCATTCTTTGACAAAAACGTTTCTGATGCTGCGGTAAATGATTACATTGATCAGTATCCCGAAATATCGCAGAAATATGTGACCGAACACTGGCAGTTAGATCCCAAAATCGATAAGGTGTACGGACCCATATACGACATTTCTAATTCCTCGTGGCGGTTAGGTAGAGAACGTATTGATTTCGATCGGCGTACCGGCAACATTTTGCTTAAAGGTAATCAGTATAAGGGAACGCCAGGACTATATCAGTTAATTTTTTACTCTGATCCATCTTATAATGATGAGGATTTGGGTGCATACAAACGAATTTTAGATGAGACATTTGTACACAGAGATACTGTGGGTCGTTTAAAACATTCCGGTACGTACAAATATAAAGATATAATCAAACCTTTATTCTCATCAAGGCCACGATCCCTGTCACAACCGCAACAATTAGGGCGCGGGCTATCACCACTACCCAAAGACAGGGTATATAGTACAAAGCCTATCGAATACGTATATTGGGACGATCCGAATGAGCTAGTTTCTAGATTGAGATTATTACTAGCATCTAAAGATGCGGGCAATACTTCAGTCGATAATGAAATCTTAAGTATTTTGGAAGAACTACGAGAGTGTGGCATAATTTCTGATTAGAGGATATATAACTGTGTGGCACCGCATGATGCAGTAGTGTTAATATGAGTGTTGATAAATTCGGTCGTGTTGCTGTAACGCAGCGACAAATACAAGAGCCATCAGCACCATTCCATTCTTTACGGCGAGGTTTACTGTTAACTAATGATGGTGACATCGACATTGAAAACCTAAGATTACGTAATGTTAAAGAACCGGCAAGTATGGCGGATGCTGCTACCAAAAAGTATGTGGACGTTAAAGCGAGCGCCTTGAATGAGAAATTTATGCAATTCGATGCAAAGTCAAAAATTGCTGAATCTAATATACAGAAATTGATCGATCAATGCATTGAAACTGCAACCAACCTAGATAAAAATTTCATAAAGATCGAAAATAAACTCAAGAAATTGGTCGCTGAAGATGCGAATATTGCTAAAAGTATTGGTGATATCAATACAAAAATGATCACATTTGACTCGCAAATAAAAATATTTTCAGACCATCTTATCGATATAGCAAAACATATAGATGGGAAATTTAGTAATATAGATCAGGATTACCAAGATTTAAAATCAAAATACGAAACATATGAAAAGAAATTCCTTCGAATGAATGAAGCGATTAATGTTTGAAGAATGTCATACATATATTGATCGATAGTTTTTTCAATCTGTTCATTTAAATTTGGACTGTCATGAAAGCGGTTTATTCCAAAGAAAAGCTCCAGCTGGTCAGAGAGTTACACAGGCCAGCGAGGAAAAATTTCAGTAGACGAAGAACTATTATAAAAGGTCTAGATGAAACGTGGCAGTCTGATTTGATTGAAATGCAAAATTATTCTAAAGTTAATAAAAATTATCGCTACATACTGTTGGTGATAGATACATTTTCTAAATTTATTTGGGTGAGACCATTGAAAAGTAAAAAGGCTGATGAGGTGACTGAAGCATTTAAAAATATCATTCTTGGTGGTAGAGTGCCTCTGAACTTACAAACTGATCAGGGAAAAGAATATTATAATAGTCAATTCAAGAGACTTATGAAAGAATACAACATCAATCATTATAGTACGTATAGCGTTAAAAAGGCATCGATTGCAGAAAGAGCCATACGAACAATTAAAGAGAAACTTTACAAGTCTTTCAGTTTGAATGGCTCATATAGGTGGATCGATGTACTACAAAATGTAGTCGAAAAATATAACCATCAAAAACATCGTACGATAAACATGCGTCCATGTGACGTAAACAAAGACAATGAAGAATCCGTACTCCTTAGATCTTACAATCACATAAAAATGATTGGGGCTCGTAAGTTAAATGTTGGCGATATGGTGCGAGTGAGTAAAGCAAAACATGTATTTTCTAAGGGATATACTCCTAATTGGAGTACAGAAATATTTAAAATTGTTAAAGTTCAATTAACAAACCCTACCACATATATATTGGAAGATCTGCGAGGAATACCTGTACTTGGAGGGTTCTATGAACATGAACTACAAAAATCCAAAGTACCGGATGTGTACTTGGTAGAAAAGGTGTTGCGTCGGAAGGGCGGTAAAGTGTATGTAGCATGGTATGGGCTCGATAAGTCGCACAATAGTTGGATAGATGCAGACAATCGTCTATGATGATAGAAGATTGGAGAGTATAAATTGATGTCAGTTAACCATTGTGGCAGTTTTATACAAGATGTCGTTTGGAGAAGACTCGCCACCTCCCCGCTTCTCTGATGGTGACGTGGAAGAAGACAGCTACGATGCAGACTTGATTGATATCAACTACTGGCACGAGATAGATAAGACCCTCGAACGCTATAGAGTGCAAATTTTCTGCGAGAAGCAACCGTACTTGCTGGCAACAGACTATGACATCTCAACCTCCAGTCCGTTGTATATCCATTGCGGTCTCAGCGCAGCTAGGAACTTTACGCCAGCGGTGAAATTGATCAACAGGTGTGACAAAAACTTTAGCATTTCCTTCAGTGTATACGAATGGGATCAGTTTCTCTACGCAATCAAGTGCTTCCAGGATGAATATTTAGATAATCCTGATGCGACAACCGTATCTACATCAGGATCTAGTGAAGAGGAAGTTACATCGATACCAAGTGATGAGGGAATAAAAATTTGCAAATCTTCATTCTTAGATGTTAAAGTATTAAGAGTGTACTCTAATATATTAAATACTGTAACAAGTTTTTACATAACCTCATCTGTAGTAAATGATCTGATTCATACAAATGAATGTGTAATTTGTTTTAAAATTGACATGCTAAACAAACTTAATATTTCACAATTTTACAATAACTTTTTGGATATAGCAGCAAAGGTTGTTTTGCAAACTCAGCATTGCATTGAAAATGCTGCAGAGTCTGCAATTACTTCCTTTTGCGATGTTTTAAATAATAGTATCGAAAATTATTTTATCAGAGAATACTTTTTCTATTACAGAGCACGTATGTTAAAAGACTTACGAAATAGAATAAATCTAGATATTAGATGATCCAATAAAGTATAAAACCAATAATTTGCTGTTTCATTTATTATTTTAGGAGATAAATAAAACCAATATATATATATATTAATCCATTTATTAGACCACAAGTAAATTACCATTGATCAGGCCGACGATTATTAGGTATGTCGGAAAATCGAGTATAAAGGTTCATAGAATGCAAGTCGTCTGTACAAGTTTCTTTATCTTTAAGAACAAATAACGTCTCCATAAACTCATTTTGACACCATTTTCTTCTAGATCTATACAATTCTGATAAGTTTCTACTAGTATAAGTTAAATGGCAATGATTATACTCAGCTTGTATATGTTTTTTGTTTAACAGATCATAAAAAATATATTCAAAAACCTGGTAACATGAAATACATAATCTTAGGTTAAAATGTTTGATATAATAATATTCAAGCCATACGCAATACACATCACATTCATCATTATCAAAATCTGTTTTACACAACAATGCATTTCTTTCTTGCACCGATGCCATTCGATCATTATATATAAAATTATCGACTGAGACAAGTGTTCCATTGAAATGTGATGCATCTTGAAGTATACTGTTCCATTTATAGATCTTATATTTTTGTAATATCTCTTCAGTCAGACACCACGGTAACGGTGACTGACTGGCAAATCGTAAAAAGGAATTTATATTCTTCACAATGGTAATAATTGAAAGTTCCCTTAACGTTAACATGTTTTTGTTCATCCTAAAACAATAACAACTTAGTCATCTACAATGCTATAATGTCCCCAAGGTAAAGTATCGTAGGAATTTGGTAATAAGTATCTCTTATCATCGAAAGGACTCAGGGCGATTTTGTCTTGCTTTATGGAGAAAATGTTATGGGCATACGATCGGATGCAGCGCTGAGACTCACACTTTTCTGTTTTGGTTTGCAAACAGTGCAGGTAATCTTCGAATGATATTTTGTTTTTTACAACATTTGATTTCATCCCCTTAGATTTTTTCACACACTTCTTGCCTCCCTCTACAAGATAAGTGTACTGTTTGGACCGCAAGCCTACAAAATGCGTCATGATTTGACCATTATTCTCATCTTTCATTAAACCAGGAACCTTTTTGTTGAGTAGCTGAATACCGTAAATGTTATCTGGAGGGTAATCGCTTGTATCGAACATATGACCATCTTTTTTAATAACATCTATATACACGTCCAACCCTTGGATCTCGTACACGATTCCATCAGTATCCATGTAAATTGTCTTACATGTGCCTAAAGGAAACTTTTTCATCATATACTTGTAATGAAAGTCATAAAGACACACTTTTGAAATGTCTAGAATAGCCATCCCTATATACAGAGGTTTGTTGAATACGATATCTGTCTTATTCATTTCTATGGCTACTAGATTTTCATCGAAAATTGTTCGGCTATGGAAATTAGGACTTGCTATTAAATTTTGAGCTCCATAACGACCACCCCACTTGTTCGCCAATTTAACAATACGATGTTTACGGATATTCTCCATCGTCTTTCCGAACACAGAGTTGACTGCGAATTTATACAAGTTTTTTCCAAATTCAGATTTTGCCTTTTTACGTAATTCCGTATTCAATTCAATATACGGTTTAAGCCATGCTGACTGCTTAAATTTTAGGACTCGATGAATTTTCGTTACTATCAAACCATTTTCCAAAGCCTGCTTCAAATTTCTATAATGTAGTATATATTTATGTTTATCGTGAAGTGTAGTCATCAATTTTGGTAATTTTGATCCTGGTGGTACAAGATGTTCGGGGCAGAAAGGAAACCCACTATGAGCATCATGTAATGATTCTGGATACTTTATACTAACTGAAAGTATATAACCTATCTCACTATCATCAGGTATAGTAGTAACATCGATGTTCGTATCCACCCACTCAAACCCTCCATAAGGGAGATATTGGGACATTGAATGACCATACATGTTATTT
>CATOUR010000757.1:0-25000 GCA_951848785.1 Callosobruchus maculatus | reverse complement strand
CAGACAGACAGACAGACAGACAGACAGACAGACAGACAGACAGACAGACAGACAGACAGACAGACAGACAGACAGACAGACAGACAGACAGACAGACAGACAGACAGACAGACAGACAGACAGACAGACAGACAGACAGACAGACAGACAGACAGACAGACAGACAGACAGACAGACAGACAGACAGACAGACAGACAGACAGACAGACAGACAGACAGACAGACAGACAGACAGACAGACAGACAGACAGACAGACAGACAGACAGACAGACAGACAGACAGACAGACAGACAGACAGACAGACAGACAGACAGACAGACAGACAGACAGACAGACAGACAGACAGACAGACAGACAGACAGACAGACAGACAGACAGACAGACAGACAGACAGACAGACAGACAGACAGACAGACAGACAGACAGACAGACAGACAGACAGACAGACAGACAGACAGACAGACAGACAGACAGACAGACAGACAGACAGACAGACAGACAGACAGACAGACAGACAGACAGACAGACAGACAGACAGACAGACAGACAGACAGACAGACAGACAGACAGACAGACAGACAGACAGACAGACAGACAGACAGACAGACAGACAGACAGACAGACAGACAGACAGACAGACAGACAGACAGACAGACAGACAGACAGACAGACAGACAGACAGACAGACAGACAGACAGACAGACAGACAGACAGACAGACAGACAGACAGACAGACAGACAGACAGACAGACAGACAGACAGACAGACAGACAGACAGACAGACAGACAGACAGACAGACAGACAGACAGACAGACAGACAGACAGACAGACAGACAGACAGACAGACAGACAGACAGACAGACAGACAGACAGACAGACAGACAGACAGACAGACAGACAGACAGACAGACAGACAGACAGACAGACAGACAGACAGACAGACAGACAGACAGACAGACAGACAGACAGACAGACAGACAGACAGACAGACAGACAGACAGACAGACAGACAGACAGACAGACAGACAGACAGACAGACAGACAGACAGACAGACAGACAGACAGACAGACAGACAGACAGACAGACAGACAGACAGACAGACAGACAGACAGACAGACAGACAGACAGACAGACAGACAGACAGACAGACAGACAGACAGACAGACAGACAGACAGACAGACAGACAGACAGACAGACAGACAGACAGACAGACAGACAGACAGACAGACAGACAGACAGACAGACAGACAGACAGACAGACAGACAGACAGACAGACAGACAGACAGACAGACAGACAGACAGACAGACAGACAGACAGACAGACAGACAGACAGACAGACAGACAGACAGACAGACAGACAGACAGACAGACAGACAGACAGACAGACAGACAGACAGACAGACAGACAGACAGACAGACAGACAGACAGACAGACAGACAGACAGACAGACAGACAGACAGACAGACAGACAGACAGACAGACAGACAGACAGACAGACAGACAGACAGACAGACAGACAGACAGACAGACAGACAGACAGACAGACAGACAGACAGACAGACAGACAGACAGACAGACAGACAGACAGACAGACAGACAGACAGACAGGACAGACAGACAGACAGACAGACAGACAGACAGACAGACAGACAGACAGACAGACAGACAGACAGACAGACAGACAGACAGACAGACAGACAGACAGACAGACAGACAGACAGACAGACAGACAGACAGACAGACAGACAGACAGACAGACAGACAGACAGACAGACAGACAGACAGACAGACAGACAGACAGACAGACAGACAGACAGACAGACAGACAGACAGACAGACAGACAGACAGACAGACAGACAGACAGACAGACAGACAGACAGACAGACAGACAGACAGACAGACAGACAGACAGACAGACAGACAGACAGACAGACAGACAGACAGACAGACAGACAGACAGACAGACAGACAGACAGACAGACAGACAGACAGACAGACAGACAGACAGACAGACAGACAGACAGACAGACAGACAGACAGACAGACAGACAGACAGACAGACAGACAGACAGACAGACAGACAGACAGACAGACAGACAGACAGACAGACAGACAGACAGACAGACAGACAGACAGACAGACAGACAGACAGACAGACAGACAGACAGACAGACAGACAGACAGACAGACAGACAGACAGACAGACAGACAGACAGACAGACAGACAGACAGACAGACAGACAGACAGACAGACAGACAGACAGACAGACAGACAGACAGACAGACAGACAGACAGACAGACAGACAGACAGACAGACAGACAGACAGACAGACAGACAGACAGACAGACAGACAGACAGACAGACAGACAGACAGACAGACAGACAGACAGACAGACAGACAGACAGACAGACAGACAGACAGACAGACAGACAGACAGACAGACAGACAGACAGACAGACAGACAGACAGACAGACAGACAGACAGACAGACAGACAGACAGACAGACAGACAGACAGACAGACAGACAGACAGACAGACAGACAGACAGACAGACAGACAGACAGACAGACAGACAGACAGACAGACAGACAGACAGACAGACAGACAGACAGACAGACAGACAGACAGACAGACAGACAGACAGACAGACAGACAGACAGACAGACAGACAGACAGACAGACAGACAGACAGACAGACAGACAGACAGACAGACAGACAGACAGACAGACAGACAGACAGACAGACAGACAGACAGACAGACAGACAGACAGACAGACAGACAGACAGACAGACAGACAGACAGACAGACAGACAGACAGACAGACAGACAGACAGACAGACAGACAGACAGACAGACAGACAGACAGACAGACAGACAGACAGACAGACAGACAGACAGACAGACAGACAGACAGACAGACAGACAGACAGACAGACAGACAGACAGACAGACAGACAGACAGACAGACAGACAGACAGACAGACAGACAGACAGACAGACAGACAGACAGACAGACAGACAGACAGACAGACAGACAGACAGACAGACAGACAGACAGACAGACAGACAGACAGACAGACAGACAGACAGACAGACAGACAGACAGACAGACAGACAGACAGACAGACAGACAGACAGACAGACAGACAGACAGACAGACAGACAGACAGACAGACAGACAGACAGACAGACAGACAGACAGACAGACAGACAGACAGACAGACAGACAGACAGACAGACAGACAGACAGACAGACAGACAGACAGACAGACAGACAGACAGACAGACAGACAGACAGACAGACAGACAGACAGACAGACAGACAGACAGACAGACAGACAGACAGACAGACAGACAGACAGACAGACAGACAGACAGACAGACAGACAGACAGACAGACAGACAGACAGACAGACAGACAGACAGACAGACAGACAGACAGACAGACAGACAGACAGACAGACAGACAGACAGACAGACAGACAGACAGACAGACAGACAGACAGACAGACAGACAGACAGACAGACAGACAGACAGACAGACAGACAGACAGACAGACAGACAGACAGACAGACAGACAGACAGACAGACAGACAGACAGACAGACAGACAGACAGACAGACAGACAGACAGACAGACAGACAGACAGACAGACAGACAGACAGACAGACAGACAGACAGACAGACAGACAGACAGACAGACAGACAGACAGACAGACAGACAGACAGACAGACAGACAGACAGACAGACAGACAGACAGACAGACAGACAGACAGACAGACAGACAGACAGACAGACAGACAGACAGACAGACAGACAGACAGACAGACAGACAGACAGACAGACAGACAGACAGACAGACAGACAGACAGACAGACAGACAGACAGACAGACAGACAGACAGACAGACAGACAGACAGACAGACAGACAGACAGACAGACAGACAGACAGACAGACAGACAGACAGACAGACAGACAGACAGACAGACAGACAGACAGACAGACAGACAGACAGACAGACAGACAGACAGACAGACAGACAGACAGACAGACAGACAGACAGACAGACAGACAGACAGACAGACAGACAGACAGACAGACAGACAGACAGACAGACAGACAGACAGACAGACAGACAGACAGACAGACAGACAGACAGACAGACAGACAGACAGACAGACAGACAGACAGACAGACAGACAGACAGACAGACAGACAGACAGACAGACAGACAGACAGACAGACAGACAGACAGACAGACAGACAGACAGACAGACAGACAGACAGACAGACAGACAGACAGACAGACAGACAGACAGACAGACAGACAGACAGACAGACAGACAGACAGACAGACAGACAGACAGACAGACAGACAGACAGACAGACAGACAGACAGACAGACAGACAGACAGACAGACAGACAGACAGACAGACAGACAGACAGACAGACAGACAGACAGACAGACAGACAGACAGACAGACAGACAGACAGACAGACAGACAGACAGACAGACAGACAGACAGACAGACAGACAGACAGACAGACAGACAGACAGACAGACAGACAGACAGACAGACAGACAGACAGACAGACAGACAGACAGACAGACAGACAGACAGACAGACAGACAGACAGACAGACAGACAGACAGACAGACAGACAGACAGACAGACAGACAGACAGACAGACAGACAGACAGACAGACAGACAGACAGACAGACAGACAGACAGACAGACAGACAGACAGACAGACAGACAGACAGACAGACAGACAGACAGACAGACAGACAGACAGACAGACAGACAGACAGACAGACAGACAGACAGACAGACAGACAGACAGACAGACAGACAGACAGACAGACAGACAGACAGACAGACAGACAGACAGACAGACAGACAGACAGACAGACAGACAGACAGACAGACAGACAGACAGACAGACAGACAGACAGACAGACAGACAGACAGACAGACAGACAGACAGACAGACAGACAGACAGACAGACAGACAGACAGACAGACAGACAGACAGACAGACAGACAGACAGACAGACAGACAGACAGACAGACAGACAGACAGACAGACAGACAGACAGACAGACAGACAGACAGACAGACAGACAGACAGACAGACAGACAGACAGACAGACAGACAGACAGACAGACAGACAGACAGACAGACAGACAGACAGACAGACAGACAGACAGACAGACAGACAGACAGACAGACAGACAGACAGACAGACAGACAGACAGACAGACAGACAGACAGACAGACAGACAGACAGACAGACAGACAGACAGACAGACAGACAGACAGACAGACAGACAGACAGACAGACAGACAGACAGACAGACAGACAGACAGACAGACAGACAGACAGACAGACAGACAGACAGACAGACAGACAGACAGACAGACAGACAGACAGACAGACAGACAGACAGACAGACAGACAGACAGACAGACAGACAGACAGACAGACAGACAGACAGACAGACAGACAGACAGACAGACAGACAGACAGACAGACAGACAGACAGACAGACAGACAGACAGACAGACAGACAGACAGACAGACAGACAGACAGACAGACAGACAGACAGACAGACAGACAGACAGACAGACAGACAGACAGACAGACAGACAGACAGACAGACAGACAGACAGACAGACAGACAGACAGACAGACAGACAGACAGACAGACAGACAGACAGACAGACAGACAGACAGACAGACAGACAGACAGACAGACAGACAGACAGACAGACAGACAGACAGACAGACAGACAGACAGACAGACAGACAGACAGACAGACAGACAGACAGACAGACAGACAGACAGACAGACAGACAGACAGACAGACAGACAGACAGACAGACAGACAGACAGACAGACAGACAGACAGACAGACAGACAGACAGACAGACAGACAGACAGACAGACAGACAGACAGACAGACAGACAGACAGACAGACAGACAGACAGACAGACAGACAGACAGACAGACAGACAGACAGACAGACAGACAGACAGACAGACAGACAGACAGACAGACAGACAGACAGACAGACAGACAGACAGACAGACAGACAGACAGACAGACAGACAGACAGACAGACAGACAGACAGACAGACAGACAGACAGACAGACAGACAGACAGACAGACAGACAGACAGACAGACAGACAGACAGACAGACAGACAGACAGACAGACAGACAGACAGACAGACAGACAGACAGACAGACAGACAGACAGACAGACAGACAGACAGACAGACAGACAGACAGACAGACAGACAGACAGACAGACAGACAGACAGACAGACAGACAGACAGACAGACAGACAGACAGACAGACAGACAGACAGACAGACAGACAGACAGACAGACAGACAGACAGACAGACAGACAGACAGACAGACAGACAGACAGACAGACAGACAGACAGACAGACAGACAGACAGACAGACAGACAGACAGACAGACAGACAGACAGACAGACAGACAGACAGACAGACAGACAGACAGACAGACAGACAGACAGACAGACAGACAGACAGACAGACAGACAGACAGACAGACAGACAGACAGACAGACAGACAGACAGACAGACAGACAGACAGACAGACAGACAGACAGACAGACAGACAGACAGACAGACAGACAGACAGACAGACAGACAGACAGACAGACAGACAGACAGACAGACAGACAGACAGACAGACAGACAGACAGACAGACAGACAGACAGACAGACAGACAGACAGACAGACAGACAGACAGACAGACAGACAGACAGACAGACAGACAGACAGACAGACAGACAGACAGACAGACAGACAGACAGACAGACAGACAGACAGACAGACAGACAGACAGACAGACAGACAGACAGACAGACAGACAGACAGACAGACAGACAGACAGACAGACAGACAGACAGACAGACAGACAGACAGACAGACAGACAGACAGACAGACAGACAGACAGACAGACAGACAGACAGACAGACAGACAGACAGACAGACAGACAGACAGACAGACAGACAGACAGACAGACAGACAGACAGACAGACAGACAGACAGACAGACAGACAGACAGACAGACAGACAGACAGACAGACAGACAGACAGACAGACAGACAGACAGACAGACAGACAGACAGACAGACAGACAGACAGACAGACAGACAGACAGACAGACAGACAGACAGACAGACAGACAGACAGACAGACAGACAGACAGACAGACAGACAGACAGACAGACAGACAGACAGACAGACAGACAGACAGACAGACAGACAGACAGACAGACAGACAGACAGACAGACAGACAGACAGACAGACAGACAGACAGACAGACAGACAGACAGACAGACAGACAGACAGACAGACAGACAGACAGACAGACAGACAGACAGACAGACAGACAGACAGACAGACAGACAGACAGACAGACAGACAGACAGACAGACAGACAGACAGACAGACAGACAGACAGACAGACAGACAGACAGACAGACAGACAGACAGACAGACAGACAGACAGACAGACAGACAGACAGACAGACAGACAGACAGACAGACAGACAGACAGACAGACAGACAGACAGACAGACAGACAGACAGACAGACAGACAGACAGACAGACAGACAGACAGACAGACAGACAGACAGACAGACAGACAGACAGACAGACAGACAGACAGACAGACAGACAGACAGACAGACAGACAGACAGACAGACAGACAGACAGACAGACAGACAGACAGACAGACAGACAGACAGACAGACAGACAGACAGACAGACAGACAGACAGACAGACAGACAGACAGACAGACAGACAGACAGACAGACAGACAGACAGACAGACAGACAGACAGACAGACAGACAGACAGACAGACAGACAGACAGACAGACAGACAGACAGACAGACAGACAGACAGACAGACAGACAGACAGACAGACAGACAGACAGACAGACAGACAGACAGACAGACAGACAGACAGACAGACAGACAGACAGACAGACAGACAGACAGACAGACAGACAGACAGACAGACAGACAGACAGACAGACAGACAGACAGACAGACAGACAGACAGACAGACAGACAGACAGACAGACAGACAGACAGACAGACAGACAGACAGACAGACAGACAGACAGACAGACAGACAGACAGACAGACAGACAGACAGACAGACAGACAGACAGACAGACAGACAGACAGACAGACAGACAGACAGACCGACCGACCGACCGACCGACGGAAATGAGTGACGTGGTTTTTCGTTATGTAGACATCATAAAACGCCCAAAAAGCGTATTATCTCAAAATCGAAAATTTTCGCGATCACAATACTCCCCCCACCTATCGGTGTGGGAAGTAAAATGAAGTCAAGTTGATTGACTCAGTACTTCCCACACGTTACGCTGATACCAGTTTATTATTTTCCCATAGCATGAAGCTTTAGTCTAAGATCCTTGTAACCAAATAATCGCCAGCCCCCCCCCCCCCCCCCCCCCCCCCAAATTGACATATGACGCTAGGTCTTTCCTTCACAGGTCAATGGACACCCTATTATCGATACTACCAACTTCTCAGTTTTACAACCCCCACCCCCCCAACCACCTCACTTTCACCCCCACCCAAAAAACTTGTAGGAAATGATTAGGAACCCCTAAAACATCTAAAAACCAAATTTGAGTTGTTCTAATACTTTTCGTTCTTTGATTATTGCTACGCTGCCACTGACACGATTTTTAACAAGCATAAGCGTTTTCCATTCTCACCACGGTAACAATATACTGTGCCAAAACTTCATTAGAATCAATTTAATAGTCTCCACGTTACAAAATACAAAGCGATTTAAACCAATAAATTCTCGTATGTATACAGAAAATTCTAAGTCCCTTAGTTTCCGTAATAGGCTAGACAGACAGACAGACAGACAGACAGACAGACAGACAGACAGACAGACAGACAGACAGACAGACAGACAGACAGACAGACAGACAGACAGACAGACAGACAGACAGACAGACAGACAGACAGACAGACAGACAGACAGACAGACAGACAGACAGACAGACAGACAGACAGACAGACAGACAGACAGACAGACAGACAGACAGACAGACAGACAGACAGACAGACAGACAGACAGACAGACAGACAGACAGACAGACAGACAGACAGACAGACAGACAGACAGACAGACAGACAGACAGACAGACAGACAGACAGACAGACAGACAGACAGACAGACAGACAGACAGACAGACAGACAGACAGACAGACAGACAGACAGACAGACAGACAGACAGACAGACAGACAGACAGACAGACAGACAGACAGACAGACAGACAGACAGACAGACAGACAGACAGACAGACAGACAGACAGACAGACAGACAGACAGACAGACAGACAGACAGACAGACAGACAGACAGACAGACAGACAGACAGACAGACAGACAGACAGACAGACAGACAGACAGACAGACAGACAGACAGACAGACAGACAGACAGACAGACAGACAGACAGACAGACAGACAGACAGACAGACAGACAGACAGACAGACAGACAGACAGACAGACAGACAGACAGACAGACAGACAGACAGACAGACAGACAGACAGACAGACAGACAGACAGACAGACAGACAGACAGACAGACAGACAGACAGACAGACAGACAGACAGACAGACAGACAGACAGACAGACAGACAGACAGACAGACAGACAGACAGACAGACAGACAGACAGACAGACAGACAGACAGACAGACAGACAGACAGACAGACAGACAGACAGACAGACAGACAGACAGACAGACAGACAGACAGACAGACAGACAGACAGACAGACAGACAGACAGACAGACAGACAGACAGACAGACAGACAGACAGACAGACAGACAGACAGACAGACAGACAGACAGACAGACAGACAGACAGACAGACAGACAGACAGACAGACAGACAGACAGACAGACAGACAGACAGACAGACAGACAGACAGACAGACAGACAGACAGACAGACAGACAGACAGACAGACAGACAGACAGACAGACAGACAGACAGACAGACAGACAGACAGACAGACAGACAGACAGACAGACAGACAGACAGACAGACAGACAGACAGACAGACAGACAGACAGACAGACAGACAGACAGACAGACAGACAGACAGACAGACAGACAGACAGACAGACAGACAGACAGACAGACAGACAGACAGACAGACAGACAGACAGACAGACAGACAGACAGACAGACAGACAGACAGACAGACAGACAGACAGACAGACAGACAGACAGACAGACAGACAGACAGACAGACAGACAGACAGACAGACAGACAGACAGACAGACAGACAGACAGACAGACAGACAGACAGACAGACAGACAGACAGACAGACAGACAGACAGACAGACAGACAGACAGACAGACAGACAGACAGACAGACAGACAGACAGACAGACAGACAGACAGACAGACAGACAGACAGACAGACAGACAGACAGACAGACAGACAGACAGACAGACAGACAGACAGACAGACAGACAGACAGACAGACAGACAGACAGACAGACAGACAGACAGACAGACAGACAGACAGACAGACAGACAGACAGACAGACAGACAGACAGACAGACAGACAGACAGACAGACAGACAGACAGACAGACAGACAGACAGACAGACAGACAGACAGACAGACAGACAGACAGACAGACAGACAGACAGACAGACAGACAGACAGACAGACAGACAGACAGACAGACAGACAGACAGACAGACAGACAGACAGACAGACAGACAGACAGACAGACAGACAGACAGACAGACAGACAGACAGACAGACAGACAGACAGACAGACAGACAGACAGACAGACAGACAGACAGACAGACAGACAGACAGACAGACAGACAGACAGACAGACAGACAGACAGACAGACAGACAGACAGACAGACAGACAGACAGACAGACAGACAGACAGACAGACAGACAGACAGACAGACAGACAGACAGACAGACAGACAGACAGACAGACAGACAGACAGACAGACAGACAGACAGACAGACAGACAGACAGACAGACAGACAGACAGACAGACAGACAGACAGACAGACAGACAGACAGACAGACAGACAGACAGACAGACAGACAGACAGACAGACAGACAGACAGACAGACAGACAGACAGACAGACAGACAGACAGACAGACAGACAGACAGACAGACAGACAGACAGACAGACAGACAGACAGACAGACAGACAGACAGACAGACAGACAGACAGACAGACAGACAGACAGACAGACAGACAGACAGACAGACAGACAGACAGACAGACAGACAGACAGACAGACAGACAGACAGACAGACAGACAGACAGACAGACAGACAGACAGACAGACAGACAGACAGACAGACAGACAGACAGACAGACAGACAGACAGACAGACAGACAGACAGACAGACAGACAGACAGACAGACAGACAGACAGACAGACAGACAGACAGACAGACAGACAGACAGACAGACAGACAGACAGACAGACAGACAGACAGACAGACAGACAGACAGACAGACAGACAGACAGACAGACAGACAGACAGACAGACAGACAGACAGACAGACAGACAGACAGACAGACAGACAGACAGACAGACAGACAGACAGACAGACAGACAGACAGACAGACAGACAGACAGACAGACAGACAGACAGACAGACAGACAGACAGACAGACAGACAGACAGACAGACAGACAGACAGACAGACAGACAGACAGACAGACAGACAGACAGACAGACAGACAGACAGACAGACAGACAGACAGACAGACAGACAGACAGACAGACAGACAGACAGACAGACAGACAGACAGACAGACAGACAGACAGACAGACAGACAGACAGACAGACAGACAGACAGACAGACAGACAGACAGACAGACAGACAGACAGACAGACAGACAGACAGACAGACAGACAGACAGACAGACAGACAGACAGACAGACAGACAGACAGACAGACAGACAGACAGACAGACAGACAGACAGACAGACAGACAGACAGACAGACAGACAGACAGACAGACAGACAGACAGACAGACAGACAGACAGACAGACAGACAGACAGACAGACAGACAGACAGACAGACAGACAGACAGACAGACAGACAGACAGACAGACAGACAGACAGACAGACAGACAGACAGACAGACAGACAGACAGACAGACAGACAGACAGACAGACAGACAGACAGACAGACAGACAGACAGACAGACAGACAGACAGACAGACAGACAGACAGACAGACAGACAGACAGACAGACAGACAGACAGACAGACAGACAGACAGACAGACAGACAGACAGACAGACAGACAGACAGACAGACAGACAGACAGACAGACAGACAGACAGACAGACAGACAGACAGACAGACAGACAGACAGACAGACAGACAGACAGACAGACAGACAGACAGACAGACAGACAGACAGACAGACAGACAGACAGACAGACAGACAGACAGACAGACAGACAGACAGACAGACAGACAGACAGACAGACAGACAGACAGACAGACAGACAGACAGACAGACAGACAGACAGACAGACAGACAGACAGACAGACAGACAGACAGACAGACAGACAGACAGACAGACAGACAGACAGACAGACAGACAGACAGACAGACAGACAGACAGACAGACAGACAGACAGACAGACAGACAGACAGACAGACAGACAGACAGACAGACAGACAGACAGACAGACAGACAGACAGACAGACAGACAGACAGACAGACAGACAGACAGACAGACAGACAGACAGACAGACAGACAGACAGACAGACAGACAGACAGACAGACAGACAGACAGACAGACAGACAGACAGACAGACAGACAGACAGACAGACAGACAGACAGACAGACAGACAGACAGACAGACAGACAGACAGACAGACAGACAGACAGACAGACAGACAGACAGACAGACAGACAGACAGACAGACAGACAGACAGACAGACAGACAGACAGACAGACAGACAGACAGACAGACAGACAGACAGACAGACAGACAGACAGACAGACAGACAGACAGACAGACAGACAGACAGACAGACAGACAGACAGACAGACAGACAGACAGACAGACAGACAGACAGACAGACAGACAGACAGACAGACAGACAGACAGACAGACAGACAGACAGACAGACAGACAGACAGACAGACAGACAGACAGACAGACAGACAGACAGACAGACAGACAGACAGACAGACAGACAGACAGACAGACAGACAGACAGACAGACAGACAGACAGACAGACAGACAGACAGACAGACAGACAGACAGACAGACAGACAGACAGACAGACAGACAGACAGACAGACAGACAGACAGACAGACAGACAGACAGACAGACAGACAGACAGACAGACAGACAGACAGACAGACAGACAGACAGACAGACAGACAGACAGACAGACAGACAGACAGACAGACAGACAGACAGACAGACAGACAGACAGACAGACAGACAGACAGACAGACAGACAGACAGACAGACAGACAGACAGACAGACAGACAGACAGACAGACAGACAGACAGACAGACAGACAGACAGACAGACAGACAGACAGACAGACAGACAGACAGACAGACAGACAGACAGACAGACAGACAGACAGACAGACAGACAGACAGACAGACAGACAGACAGACAGACAGACAGACAGACAGACAGACAGACAGACAGACAGACAGACAGACAGACAGACAGACAGACAGACAGACAGACAGACAGACAGACAGACAGACAGACAGACAGACAGACAGACAGACAGACAGACAGACAGACAGACAGACAGACAGACAGACAGACAGACAGACAGACAGACAGACAGACAGACAGACAGACAGACAGACAGACAGACAGACAGACAGACAGACAGACAGACAGACAGACAGACAGACAGACAGACAGACAGACAGACAGACAGACAGACAGACAGACAGACAGACAGACAGACAGACAGACAGACAGACAGACAGACAGACAGACAGACAGACAGACAGACAGACAGACAGACAGACAGACAGACAGACAGACAGACAGACAGACAGACAGACAGACAGACAGACAGACAGACAGACAGACAGACAGACAGACAGACAGACAGACAGACAGACAGACAGACAGACAGACAGACAGACAGACAGACAGACAGACAGACAGACAGACAGACAGACAGACAGACAGACAGACAGACAGACAGACAGACAGACAGACAGACAGACAGACAGACAGACAGACAGACAGACAGACAGACAGACAGACAGACAGACAGACAGACAGACAGACAGACAGACAGACAGACAGACAGACAGACAGACAGACAGACAGACAGACAGACAGACAGACAGACAGACAGACAGACAGACAGACAGACAGACAGACAGACAGACAGACAGACAGACAGACAGACAGACAGACAGACAGACAGACAGACAGACAGACAGACAGACAGACAGACAGACAGACAGACAGACAGACAGACAGACAGACAGACAGACAGACAGACAGACAGACAGACAGACAGACAGACAGACAGACAGACAGACAGACAGACAGACAGACAGACAGACAGACAGACAGACAGACAGACAGACAGACAGACAGACAGACAGACAGACAGACAGACAGACAGACAGACAGACAGACAGACAGACAGACAGACAGACAGACAGACAGACAGACAGACAGACAGACAGACAGACAGACAGACAGACAGACAGACAGACAGACAGACAGACAGACAGACAGACAGACAGACAGACAGACAGACAGACAGACAGACAGACAGACAGACAGACAGACAGACAGACAGACAGACAGACAGACAGACAGACAGACAGACAGACAGACAGACAGACAGACAGACAGACAGACAGACAGACAGACAGACAGACAGACAGACAGACAGACAGACAGACAGACAGACAGACAGACAGACAGACAGACAGACAGACAGACAGACAGACAGACAGACAGACAGACAGACAGACAGACAGACAGACAGACAGACAGACAGACAGACAGACAGACAGACAGACAGACAGACAGACAGACAGACAGACAGACAGACAGACAGACAGACAGACAGACAGACAGACAGACAGACAGACAGACAGACAGACAGACAGACAGACAGACAGACAGACAGACAGACAGACAGACAGACAGACAGACAGACAGACAGACAGACAGACAGACAGACAGACAGACAGACAGACAGACAGACAGACAGACAGACAGACAGACAGACAGACAGACAGACAGACAGACAGACAGACAGACAGACAGACAGACAGACAGACAGACAGACAGACAGACAGACAGACAGACAGACAGACAGACAGACAGACAGACAGACAGACAGACAGACAGACAGACAGACAGACAGACAGACAGACAGACAGACAGACAGACAGACAGACAGACAGACAGACAGACAGACAGACAGACAGACAGACAGACAGACAGACAGACAGACAGACAGACAGACAGACAGACAGACAGACAGACAGACAGACAGACAGACAGACAGACAGACAGACAGACAGACAGACAGACAGACAGACAGACAGACAGACAGACAGACAGACAGACAGACAGACAGACAGACAGACAGACAGACAGACAGACAGACAGACAGACAGACAGACAGACAGACAGACAGACAGACAGACAGACAGACAGACAGACAGACAGACAGACAGACAGACAGACAGACAGACAGACAGACAGACAGACAGACAGACAGACAGACAGACAGACAGACAGACAGACAGACAGACAGACAGACAGACAGACAGACAGACAGACAGACAGACAGACAGACAGACAGACAGACAGACAGACAGACAGACAGACAGACAGACAGACAGACAGACAGACAGACAGACAGACAGACAGACAGACAGACAGACAGACAGACAGACAGACAGACAGACAGACAGACAGACAGACAGACAGACAGACAGACAGACAGACAGACAGACAGACAGACAGACAGACAGACAGACAGACAGACAGACAGACAGACAGACAGACAGACAGACAGACAGACAGACAGACAGACAGACAGACAGACAGACAGACAGACAGACAGACAGACAGACAGACAGACAGACAGACAGACAGACAGACAGACAGACAGACAGACAGACAGACAGACAGACAGACAGACAGACAGACAGACAGACAGACAGACAGACAGACAGACAGACAGACAGACAGACAGACAGACAGACAGACAGACAGACAGACAGACAGACAGACAGACAGACAGACAGACAGACAGACAGACAGACAGACAGACAGACAGACAGACAGACAGACAGACAGACAGACAGACAGACAGACAGACAGACAGACAGACAGACAGACAGACAGACAGACAGACAGACAGACAGACAGACAGACAGACAGACAGACAGACAGACAGACAGACAGACAGACAGACAGACAGACAGACAGACAGACAGACAGACAGACAGACAGACAGACAGACAGACAGACAGACAGACAGACAGACAGACAGACAGACAGACAGACAGACAGACAGACAGACAGACAGACAGACAGACAGACAGACAGACAGACAGACAGACAGACAGACAGACAGACAGACAGACAGACAGACAGACAGACAGACAGACAGACAGACAGACAGACAGACAGACAGACAGACAGACAGACAGACAGACAGACAGACAGACAGACAGACAGACAGACAGACAGACAGACAGACAGACAGACAGACAGACAGACAGACAGACAGACAGACAGACAGACAGACAGACAGACAGACAGACAGACAGACAGACAGACAGACAGACAGACAGACAGACAGACAGACAGACAGACAGACAGACAGACAGACAGACAGACAGACAGACAGACAGACAGACAGACAGACAGACAGACAGACAGACAGACAGACAGACAGACAGACAGACAGACAGACAGACAGACAGACAGACAGACAGACAGACAGACAGACAGACAGACAGACAGACAGACAGACAGACAGACAGACAGACAGACAGACAGACAGACAGACAGACAGACAGACAGACAGACAGACAGACAGACAGACAGACAGACAGACAGACAGACAGACAGACAGACAGACAGACAGACAGACAGACAGACAGACAGACAGACAGACAGACAGACAGACAGACAGACAGACAGACAGACAGACAGACAGACAGACAGACAGACAGACAGACAGACAGACAGACAGACAGACAGACAGACAGACAGACAGACAGACAGACAGACAGACAGACAGACAGACAGACAGACAGACAGACAGACAGACAGACAGACAGACAGACAGACAGACAGACAGACAGACAGACAGACAGACAGACAGACAGACAGACAGACAGACAGACAGACAGACAGACAGACAGACAGACAGACAGACAGACAGACAGACAGACAGACAGACAGACAGACAGACAGACAGACAGACAGACAGACAGACAGACAGACAGACAGACAGACAGACAGACAGACAGACAGACAGACAGACAGACAGACAGACAGACAGACAGACAGACAGACAGACAGACAGACAGACAGACAGACAGACAGACAGACAGACAGACAGACAGACAGACAGACAGACAGACAGACAGACAGACAGACAGACAGACAGACAGACAGACAGACAGACAGACAGACAGACAGACAGACAGACAGACAGACAGACAGACAGACAGACAGACAGACAGACAGACAGACAGACAGACAGACAGACAGACAGACAGACAGACAGACAGACAGACAGACAGACAGACAGACAGACAGACAGACAGACAGACAGACAGACAGACAGACAGACAGACAGACAGACAGACAACAGACAGACAGACAGACAGACAGACAGACAGACAGACAGACAGACAGACAGACAGACAGACAGACAGACAGACAGACAGACAGACAGACAGACAGACAGACAGACAGACAGACAGACAGACAGACAGACAGACAGACAGACAGACAGACAGACAGACAGACAGACAGACAGACAGACAGACAGACAGACAGACAGACAGACAGACAGACAGACAGACAGACAGACAGACAGACAGACAGACAGACAGACAGACAGACAGACAGACAGACAGACAGACAGACAGACAGACAGACAGACAGACAGACAGACAGACAGACAGACAGACAGACAGACAGACAGACAGACAGACAGACAGACAGACAGACAGACAGACAGACAGACAGACAGACAGACAGACAGACAGACAGACAGACAGACAGACAGACAGACAGACAGACAGACAGACAGACAGACAGACAGACAGACAGACAGACAGACAGACAGACAGACAGACAGACAGACAGACAGACAGACAGACAGACAGACAGACAGACAGACAGACAGACAGACAGACAGACAGACAGACAGACAGACAGACAGACAGACAGACAGACAGACAGACAGACAGACAGACAGACAGACAGACAGACAGACAGACAGACAGACAGACAGACAGACAGACAGACAGACAGACAGACAGACAGACAGACAGACAGACAGACAGACAGACAGACAGACAGACAGACAGACAGACAGACAGACAGACAGACAGACAGACAGACAGACAGACAGACAGACAGACAGACAGACAGACAGACAGACAGACAGACAGACAGACAGACAGACAGACAGACAGACAGACAGACAGACAGACAGACAGACAGACAGACAGACAGACAGACAGACAGACAGACAGACAGACAGACAGACAGACAGACAGACAGACAGACAGACAGACAGACAGACAGACAGACAGACAGACAGACAGACAGACAGACAGACAGACAGACAGACAGACAGACAGACAGACAGACAGACAGACAGACAGACAGACAGACAGACAGACAGACAGACAGACAGACAGACAGACAGACAGACAGACAGACAGACAGACAGACAGACAGACAGACAGACAGACAGACAGACAGACAGACAGACAGACAGACAGACAGACAGACAGACAGACAGACAGACAGACAGACAGACAGACAGACAGACAGACAGACAGACAGACAGACAGACAGACAGACAGACAGACAGACAGACAGACAGACAGACAGACAGACAGACAGACAGACAGACAGACAGACAGACAGACAGACAGACAGACAGACAGACAGACAGACAGACAGACAGACAGACAGACAGACAGACAGACAGACAGACAGACAGACAGACAGACAGACAGACAGACAGACAGACAGACAGACAGACAGACAGACAGACAGACAGACAGACAGACAGACAGACAGACAGACAGACAGACAGACAGACAGACAGACAGACAGACAGACAGACAGACAGACAGACAGACAGACAGACAGACAGACAGACAGACAGACAGACAGACAGACAGACAGACAGACAGACAGACAGACAGACAGACAGACAGACAGACAGACAGACAGACAGACAGACAGACAGACAGACAGACAGACAGACAGACAGACAGACAGACAGACAGACAGACAGACAGACAGACAGACAGACAGACAGACAGACAGACAGACAGACAGACAGACAGACAGACAGACAGACAGACAGACAGACAGACAGACAGACAGACAGACAGACAGACAGACAGACAGACAGACAGACAGACAGACAGACAGACAGACAGACAGACAGACAGACAGACAGACAGACAGACAGACAGGACAGACAGACAGACAGACAGACAGACAGACAGACAGACAGACAGACAGACAGACAGACAGACAGACAGACAGACAGACAGACAGACAGACAGACAGACAGACAGACAGACAGACAGACAGACAGACAGACAGACAGACAGACAGACAGACAGACAGACAGACAGACAGACAGACAGACAGACAGACAGACAGACAGACAGACAGACAGACAGACAGACAGACAGACAGACAGACAGACAGACAGACAGACAGACAGACAGACAGACAGACAGACAGACAGACAGACAGACAGACAGACAGACAGACAGACAGACAGACAGACAGACAGACAGACAGACAGACAGACAGACAGACAGACAGACAGACAGACAGACAGACAGACAGACAGACAGACAGACAGACAGACAGACAGACAGACAGACAGACAGACAGACAGACAGACAGACAGACAGACAGACAGACAGACAGACAGACAGACAGACAGACAGACAGACAGACAGACAGACAGACAGACAGACAGACAGACAGACAGACAGACAGACAGACAGACAGACAGACAGACAGACAGACAGACAGACAGACAGACAGACAGACAGACAGACAGACAGACAGACAGACAGACAGACAGACAGACAGACAGACAGACAGACAGACAGACAGACAGACAGACAGACAGACAGACAGACAGACAGACAGACAGACAGACAGACAGACAGACAGACAGACAGACAGACAGACAGACAGACAGACAGACAGACAGACAGACAGACAGACAGACAGACAGACAGACAGACAGACAGACAGACAGACAGACAGACAGACAGACAGACAGACAGACAGACAGACAGACAGACAGACAGACAGACAGACAGACAGACAGACAGACAGACAGACAGACAGACAGACAGACAGACAGACAGACAGACAGACAGACAGACAGACAGACAGACAGACAGACAGACAGACAGACAGACAGACAGACAGACAGACAGACAGACAGACAGACAGACAGACAGACAGACAGACAGACAGACAGACAGACAGACAGACAGACAGACAGACAGACAGACAGACAGACAGACAGACAGACAGACAGACAGACAGACAGACAGACAGACAGACAGACAGACAGACAGACAGACAGACAGACAGACAGACAGACAGACAGACAGACAGACAGACAGACAGACAGACAGACAGACAGACAGACAGACAGACAGACAGACAGACAGACAGACAGACAGACAGACAGACAGACAGACAGACAGACAGACAGACAGACAGACAGACAGACAGACAGACAGACAGACAGACAGACAGACAGACAGACAGACAGACAGACAGACAGACAGACAGACAGACAGACAGACAGACAGACAGACAGACAGACAGACAGACAGACAGACAGACAGACAGACAGACAGACAGACAGACAGACAGACAGACAGACAGACAGACAGACAGACAGACAGACAGACAGACAGACAGACAGACAGACAGACAGACAGACAGACAGACAGACAGACAGACAGACAGACAGACAGACAGACAGACAGACAGACAGACAGACAGACAGACAGACAGACAGACAGACAGACAGACAGACAGACAGACAGACAGACAGACAGACAGACAGACAGACAGACAGACAGACAGACAGACAGACAGACAGACAGACAGACAGACAGACAGACAGACAGACAGACAGACAGACAGACAGACAGACAGACAGACAGACAGACAGACAGACAGACAGACAGACAGACAGACAGACAGACAGACAGACAGACAGACAGACAGACAGACAGACAGACAGACAGACAGACAGACAGACAGACAGACAGACAGACAGACAGACAGACAGACAGACAGACAGACAGACAGACAGACAGACAGACAGACAGACAGACAGACAGACAGACAGACAGACAGACAGACAGACAGACAGACAGACAGACAGACAGACAGACAGACAGACAGACAGACAGACAGACAGACAGACAGACAGACAGACAGACAGACAGACAGACAGACAGACAGACAGACAGACAGACAGACAGACCGACAGACAGACAGACAGACAGACAGACAGACAGACAGACAGACAGACAGACAGACAGACAGACAGACAGACAGACAGACAGACAGACAGACAGACAGACAGACAGACAGACAGACAGACAGACAGACAGACAGACAGACAGACAGACAGACAGACAGACAGACAGACAGACAGACAGACAGACAGACAGACAGACAGACAGACAGACAGACAGACAGACAGACAGACAGACAGACAGACAGACAGACAGACAGACAGACAGACAGACAGACAGACAGACAGACAGACAGACAGACAGACAGACAGACAGACAGACAGACAGACAGACAGACAGACAGACAGACAGACAGACAGACAGACAGACAGACAGACAGACAGACAGACAGACAGACAGACAGACAGACAGACAGACAGACAGACAGACAGACAGACAGACAGACAGACAGACAGACAGACAGACAGACAGACAGACAGACAGACAGACAGACAGACAGACAGACAGACAGACAGACAGACAGACAGACAGACAGACAGACAGACAGACAGACAGACAGACAGACAGACAGACAGACAGACAGACAGACAGACAGACAGACAGACAGACAGACAGACAGACAGACAGACAGACAGACAGACAGACAGACAGACAGACAGACAGACAGACAGACAGACAGACAGACAGACAGACAGACAGACAGACAGACAGACAGACAGACAGACAGACAGACAGACAGACAGACAGACAGACAGACAGACAGACAGACAGACAGACAGACAGACAGACAGACAGACAGACAGACAGACAGACAGACAGACAGACAGACAGACAGACAGACAGACAGACAGACAGACAGACAGACAGACAGACAGACAGACAGACAGACAGACAGACAGACAGACAGACAGACAGACAGACAGACAGACAGACAGACAGACAGACAGACAGACAGACAGACAGACAGACAGACAGACAGACAGACAGACAGACAGACAGACAGACAGACAGACAGACAGACAGACAGACAGACAGACAGACAGACAGACAGACAGACAGACAGACAGACAGACAGACAGACAGACAGACAGACAGACAGACAGACAGACAGACAGACAGACAGACAGACAGACAGACAGACAGACAGACAGACAGACAGACAGACAGACAGACAGACAGACAGACAGACAGACAGACAGACAGACAGACAGACAGACAGACAGACAGACAGACAGACAGACAGACAGACAGACAGACAGACAGACAGACAGACAGACAGACAGACAGACAGACAGACAGACAGACAGACAGACAGACAGACAGACAGACAGACAGACAGACAGACAGACAGACAGACAGACAGACAGACAGACAGACAGACAGACAGACAGACAGACAGACAGACAGACAGACAGACAGACAGACAGACAGACAGACAGACAGACAGACAGACAGACAGACAGACAGACAGACAGACAGACAGACAGACAGACAGACAGACAGACAGACAGACAGACAGACAGACAGACAGACAGACAGACAGACAGACAGACAGACAGACAGACAGACAGACAGACAGACAGACAGACAGACAGACAGACAGACAGACAGACAGACAGACAGACAGACAGACAGACAGACAGACAGACAGACAGACAGACAGACAGACAGACAGACAGACAGACAGACAGACAGACAGACAGACAGACAGACAGACAGACAGACAGACAGACAGACAGACAGACAGACAGACAGACAGACAGACAGACAGACAGACAGACAGACAGACAGACAGACAGACAGACAGACAGACAGACAGACAGACAGACAGACAGACAGACAGACAGACAGACAGACAGACAGACAGACAGACAGACAGACAGACAGACAGACAGACAGACAGACAGACAGACAGACAGACAGACAGACAGACAGACAGACAGACAGACAGACAGACAGACAGACAGACAGACAGACAGACAGACAGACAGACAGACAGACAGACAGACAGACAGACAGACAGGACAGACAGACAGACAGACAGACAGACAGACAGACAGACAGACAGACAGACAGACAGACAGACAGACAGACAGACAGACAGACAGACAGACAGACAGACAGACAGACAGACAGACAGACAGACAGACAGACAGACAGACAGACAGACAGACAGACAGACAGACAGACAGACAGACAGACAGACAGACAGACAGACAGACAGACAGACAGACAGACAGACAGACAGACAGACAGACAGACAGACAGACAGACAGACAGACAGACAGACAGGACAGACAGACAGACAGACAGACAGACAGACAGACAGACAGACAGACAGACAGACAGACCGACCGACCGACCGACGGAAATGAGTGACGTGGTTTTTCGTTATGTAGACATCATAAAACGCCCAAAAAGCGTATTATCTCAAAATCGAAAATTTTCGCGATCACAATACTCCCCCCACCTATCGGTGTGGGAAGTAAAATGAAGTCAAGTTGATTGACTCAGTACTTCCCACACGTTACGCTGATACCAGTTTATTATTTTCCCATAGCATGAAGCTTTAGTCTAAGATCCTTGTAACCAAATAATCGCCAGCCCCCCCCCCCCCCCCAAATTGACATATGACGCTAGGTCTTTCCTTCACAGGTCAATGGACACCCTATTATCGATACTACCAACTTCTCAGTTTTACAACCCCCACCCCCCCAACCACCTCACTTTCACCCCCACCCAAAAAACTTGTAGGAAATGATTAGGAACCCCTAAAACATCTAAAAACCAAATTTGAGTTGTTCTAATACTTTTCGTTCTTTGATTATTGCTACGCTGCCACTGACACGATTTTTAACAAGCATAAGCGTTTTCCATTCTCACCACGGTAACAATATACTGTGCCAAAACTTCATTAGAATCAATTTAATAGTCTCCACGTTACAAAATACAAAGCGATTTAAACCAATAAATTCTCGTATGTATACAGAAAATTCTAAGTCCCTTAGTTTCCGTAATAGGCTAGACAGACAGACAGACAGACAGACAGACAGA
>CATOUR010000756.1:0-23879 GCA_951848785.1 Callosobruchus maculatus | reverse complement strand
CCGCGGCGGACTGCTTCGCGCAGGCAATCGCCTCGGCAGAAATTTCAATCCCGGTGAGCTGCATGTCCGGCGTGGCGCAGTGCAGGCCAAAGCCGCCGACGCCGCAGAACAGATTCCAACATGTGATTAACCTGTAGCGCGCGCACCCAGTCGCGCGCGGGTGGCGTACAGCGCGCTGGCAACGGCCGGGTTAGTCTGGAAGAAGCTTTGCGGACGGATCCACAGCGGCACGTCGTTGAAACGCTCCGCCAGCGCATGCTGTTCGGTGAAGAATATCTCTTTCTCCCCTTCCATGATGGCCATATGCACCGGCTGAATATTGGCGGTGATGACCCCTGAGCTGCGGCAGCTGCGCCTGCAGCCACGGCAGCGCCGCCGCGCAGCTGCTCCAGTTTGGTTTCCGAACGCAGCACGAAGCGCAGCATCATGCCGCCGTCGATCTGGCTTTCGGTAAGCAGCAGGTATTTCAGCTCGCCGCGCCTGCGGGCGACGCTGTAGGGCGTTAACCCCGCGCGGGCGATAAACGGCTTAAGCGCGGCAAACACCGGCTCAAACGAGGCGGGATACAGCGGGCAGCGGTGAGATCTTCCGGGGTGCCGTCACGGTGCAGGCATGCCCAGCAGCGCTTTTCGACGCTGCCGCTGACCACCATTTTGGCTTTATTACGAAAGCCCTGCTCCGGCCCGCTGACGGGTGCTGCACACCACTCGCCCACCGCGTGGCCGGCAAGCAGCTGCTTGAGAGATCGGCCATTTTGGCGGTGAGTTGTTGAGAGACCGGCCGTTCTATCCACTGACAGGAGCGGCAGCGGCCGGCGTCATAGAGTGCGCACTGCATAGGAAAACCTTAAGGATCACGAGGGCTGCGGATTATACACATTATTGCAGGCGGAAGAACCGCCGACTGGAGGCCGGGATAAAAAGCAGGCACAAGACCAGCATGTCCGGCAGCTTCTGCATGACCAGTGAATGGAAAATCTCGCGGCGGGAGCTGCCGGGAATGCTGAGACAGTTCAGGATAACCATAGCCCAGCGAGGCGGCCCACAGATAGCTGGCGGCGGCGATCTGCGTCAGCAGATAGACCCATCGCGCCCAGTTGCGCCCTTTTACCAGCGAGAAGGCGCAGTAGATTTCGATAAACACCAGCATCAGGCTGCTGAGAAAACACCAGCGTCAGATTCCACGTCTGCGCGCTGCGATGAATAAATTCCCCCATCCCCGCGCGGGCCCAGCGTGTTCATTATCATCAGCACGTCCAGGCAGCGATCATAATAATAGCGAGCGCCGCCACCTGCACCAGCGCAGGAACGTTCGGACGAGCGTGCGAATGACGTGTTTTTTGCAAGAATCCAATGTTTTTACTTCCCTGAAAAACAGTGCCGCGTCATACGCGGCACATCACTGGAAATAATAATTCCTTCAGCCGCGTCTTGCACGCTGGATATCGCGCACGCGCTGCTTTTCCGCGCGCGCCATCAGATACCAGGCGATAAATCCGACAATTCCGACCACGCGAGGATGATGCACGCCAGGGCGTTGATTTCCGGATTCACCCCCATGCGCACGCTGGAGAAGACCAGCATCGGCAGCGTCGTCGCGCCCGGGCCCGAGACAAAGCTGGCGATAACCAGGTCGTCGAGCGAGAGCGTGAACGCCAGCAGCCAGCCGGAGATCACCGCAGGCATAATCATCGGCAGCGTGATGATGAAGAAAACCTTCAGCGGCGTTGCGCCAAGATCCATCGCCGCCTCTTCAATGGAGCGATCCAGCTCGCGCAGGCGCGAGGAGATCACTACCGCCACGTACGCCGTACAGAAGGTACACGTGCGCCAGCCAGATGGTAAGCATACCGCGATCCGCCGGCCAGCCGATGGCGTGCGCCAGCGCCACAAACAGCAGCAGCAGCGACAGGCCGGTGATCACGTCGGCAGTCACCAGCGGCGCGGGTGATCATAAACGCAAAGCCGTTGGCCCCGCGGAAGCGGCCAAAGCGCACCATCACCAGCGCGGCAATCGTGCCCAGCACGCAGGCCATCGTCGCCGCCAGCGCCGCAATGGTCAGGCTTAGCCCGACTGCGCTCATCATCGCATCGTCATGAATAGCGCGCTGTACCAGCGCGTGGACCAGCCCCGCCCAGACGGTGACCAGCTTCGAGCTGTTGAACGAGTAGATCACCTAGCATCAGCATTGGCGCGTACAGGAAGGTAAAGCCAATCACCAGGATCAGGATTCGCCACGGAGAGCGTACTACCGGCAGGTGTTGTTCATCCGTGGTCTCCCATCTGCTTCTGCTGGTGTTTATGGAACCACATGATCGGCACGATCAAGCAGCAGGAGCATGACGATCGCCCACCGCCGAGGCCACCGGCCAGGTCGCGGTTATTAAAGAACTCCTGCCACAGCACGCGGCCAATCATAATGCTGTCCGGCCCGCCGAGCAGTTCAGGGATCACAAACTCCCCACCGCCGGGATAAAGACCAGTCATCGACCCGGCAATGATTCCGCCCCTGGTCAGCGGCACGATGACGCTGAAGAAGGTCTTCAGCGGACGCGCGCCAAGATCGAGCGAGGCTTCCACCAGCGAGTAGTCAATGCGCGGTCAGCGCCGTGTAAATCGGCAGCACCATAAACGGCAGGTAGGCATAAACAATCCCGATATACACCGCGAGATTGGTGTGCAGGATCGTCAGCGGCTGGTCGATAACGCCAAGCCACAGCAGGACGTTATTCAGTATGCCGTTTTTTTTCAGGGATCCCATCCAGGCGTACACGCGGATGAGGAACGAGGTCCACGACGGAAAGGATCACCAGCAGCAGTATGAATGTTTCGCGTCGACGGCATTGCTGTGCGCCACCGCCCACGCCAGGCGGGTTAGCCCATCAGCAGACAGCAGATCGTGGAGACCGCCGCCACCTGTAACGACTGCAAGTAGGCTCTCAAAATAGAGCGGATCCTCGGTCAGCTGCAGGAAATTACCGAGGTTTAAGGTCAGCGTAAACTGTCCGTCCGCCCACTCCCACAGATCGGTGTACGGCGGGATCGCCCGCGCCATCTCCGCCAGGCTGATCTTAAAGACGATCAGGAACGGCAGCAGAAACAGCAGGATCAGCCAGATATACGGCATGGCGATGACCAGCTTACGGCCATGTGCCATCTGCATGCGCGCCAGCCAGTGCGCGAAACCGCCCGGCTGTTTGACGCGGGCTGGAGGTTCAAGTGTACTCATGACCGCTCCTTATACCGTCAGGACTACGCAGCTGTCCGCATCCCAGCACAGGCTCACCTCGTCGCCCCAGGTCGGCTGTCCCTTGCGATACCGGTGTTCGTTCTGCAGCTGGGCGCTGAGCATCTGCCCGCTTTTCAGGCGCACGTGGTAGATAGAAAGGTCGCCCAGGTAGGCAATGTGCACCACTTCGCCCACGGCAAAGTTGTAGCCATCGGCGGGCGGCTCATCGCAGAGCATGATTTTTTCCGGGGCGCAGGGCAACGTAGACAGGCACGTTGTCCATCACGGCGTTATCCGGATCCACCTTAAGCGGGTGCACCAGCCCCGGCGATTCGATCACCAGGCCGTCCTCCTCACGCGCTTTCAGCAGCCCTTCGAAGACGTTCACCGAGCCGATAAACTCCGCGCTGTAGCGGGTGGTCGGGTGCTCGTAGATCTCCTCCGGCTCGCCAATCTGCACGAACTTACCGCGATTCATGATCGCAATGCGCCCGGCCATGGTCATCGCCTCTTCCTGGTCGTGGGTCACCATCACGCAGGTTGCCCCCACGCGCTCGAGAATATCCACGACCTCAAGCTGCATGCGGTCGCGCAGCTTTTTATCCAGCGCACCCATCGGTTCGTCGAGCAGTAAGAGCTTCGGACGCTTGGCAAGGCTTCTCGCCAGCGCCACGCGCTGACGCTGGCCGCCGGAAAGCTGGTGCGGCTTACGCTTCGCGAACTCCTGCATGTGCACCAGGCTCAGCATCTCCGCCACGCGCGCGGTGATTTCGGCTTTCGGCAGTTTGTCCTGCTTCAGGCCGAAGGCGATGTTCTGCTCAACGGTCATGTGCGGGAACAGCGCGTAGGACTGGAACATCATGTTAATGGGCCGCTGGTACGGCGGCACGCTGGAAAGATCGACACCGTCGAGCACAATCTGCCCGGCGGTCGGCTGTTCAAACCCGGCGAGCATGCGCAGCAGGGTCGATTTACCGCAGCCGGACGCGCCGAGGAGAGCAAAAATCTCACCCTTGTAGATCGTCAGGCTGACGTCGTCCACGGCATGCTGGCCGTCGAAGGATTTGGTGAGGTTACGAATTTCAAGAAGCGGGGTCAGCGCTTTACGGACTTTCGCCTGCGGGCGGGGGATCGCGTCATTCACGGGGTGCTCTCCGGCAGAAAACAAATCATGGTGCAGGCGCACCGGAACGGTGCGCCCGTTGCCGGGAGCGCTACGCTTGCCCGGCCTACAGCTCACGGGTAATTACTTACCGCTTTTCACCTTCGTCCACGCGCGGGTACGCACGCGGTCAATTTTAGGTTCCTGCACCTTCAGGGTGAACAGCTTGGCAAAAACGTCGGCCGGCGGATAAATGGCCGGGTTATTACGGATCTCCTCGCTGACCATCGGCACGGAGGCCTTGTTACCGTTGGCGTAGTAGACGTGATCGCTCGATGTGGGCAATCACTTCCGGACGCATCAGATAGTTGAGGAACTGATACGCTTCTTCTTTATTTTTCGCATCAGCCGGCATGGCGAAGACGTCAAAGAAGGCCAGCGCCCCCTCTTTCGGTATGAAGTAGGAGACATTCACGCCGTTTTTCGCCTCTTTCGCGCGGTTCGCCGCCTGCCAGACGTCGCCTGCCCAGCCGATCGCCACGCAGATGTCGCCGTTTGCCAGGTCGTTAATGTACTGAGAGGAGTGGAAGTAGCGAATATTCGGACGCAGCTTCAGTAGCAGATCGGTTGCCGGGCCGGTGTAGTCGTCGGCCTTGCTGCTGTTCGGATCTTTGCCGAGATAGTTAAGCACGGTGGCAAAAATTTCTTCCGGGGCATCGAGGAAAGAGACGCCGCAGCTTTTCAGCTTTTCAAGGTTTTCCGGCTTCAGCACCACGTCCCAGCTGTCAGCTTGACGTCCGGGCCCAGCGCGGCTTTGACCTTATCCACGTTGTAGCCAATACCGGTGGTCGCCCACAGATAAGGCATCGCGTATTTGTTCTCCGGATCGTGTTTGGCAATCAGCTTCAGCACCTCCGGGTCGAGGTTTTTCCAGTTCGGTAATTTGCTCTTGTCCAGCGGCTGGAAGACGCCGGCGGTCAGCTGACGCTCCAGGAAGCTGGCGGAGGGCACCACCAGGTCAAAACCGGTGCTGCCCGCCATCAGTTTGCCTTCCAGCACCTCGTTGGAGTCGAAGACGTCGTAAACTACCTTAATGCCGGTCTCTTTTTCAAAACTGGCGACGGTGTCCGGCGCAATATAGTCAGACCAGTTATAGACGTGCAGCGTTTTTTGTTCCGCAGCGAGCGTGCCGGCAGAGACGGCCATCAGAGCACCCGCAACCAGACCCGATAACCATTTTTTATTCAAGGCGATCATATTGTTATTCCTTCTGAAAGCTCGTTAACAAACGAACCAAAACTGTGCAGCCTGAAGATATGCAATAATCATGCATAGTTTGTCGCTCTGCCTGAAATAAAAATAACCCCCTTTATCCGGCAGGTCCGCTCGCTTTTTTAAGCATCGCAAGAATAACTGTAGCCCGTGTCTCCGGCTATAGCCCAGACGAAAAAACGCCTTTTATCAATTTTTTATGCAGATTATGTCTACGTGATAAGCCGAAATGGCCTGAGGGGAGGTGAAAGATTCTTTAAAGAAAGGTTAAAAGCAGCAGAAAAAATGGCGTTATGCAGCCGCTCTGGCAGCGACTGCGCAAAAGTCAGACAGCCTTAGTGAGAGAAAATTGGGCGCTGCATCGTTATTCTCAGCATCATCTTCCGCGCTGTACAGCAGGTGATGCGCGTTGGCTTCCATCATCACCATGGAAATTTGCTCTTCGCTCAGGCGCATAAACCAGGCGAACTGCTTAAAGGAGAGCCCGGCACCGGAGAATAAAGACTGGCAAACCACCAGCTTCGGTAGATTATCATCCTGTATGTCGAGAAACGCTTTCACGGTCAAAGAACTGGCGTTAATCGCTGACAGGTCGGACGCCAACGCCAGCAGCGCGGAAGGCTTCACCTCGGCCAGCGCCGAGAAAAGAATCACGTCGTTAATCAGATCGATTTTGGCATCGAAAATACCGTCGAAATTTTGCATGTGAGGCAGATGCAGCGCCTGGCAGGAGTCGCATTCGAAAAAAGTAATACCGGCATCATCGAGCCATTGACGTAACGTATCCAGTGTAGGTACGACCTGTAAATCCATCGCTGTGCAGCCTCTTAAATAAAAACGGTGTTCAGATTACGCAAAAAGCGCGCGCCGATCCATTCAACCGCCCGTTTTCAGGCAGAATCCCGGCGTAGCATGGCGTTCAATCCATGCAATCATTTTACCTGCAATATCGACGCCTGTGGTTTTTTCCACCCCTTCCAGCCCCGGAGAGGCGTTCACTTCCATCACCAGCGGGCCGCGCTCGGCGCGCAGCAGATCGACACCCGCCACGTCCAGCCCCAGCGTCTGCGCGGCTTTTACCGCAATCTCGCGCTCGCGCTCGCTGATGACGGCAACCCGGGCGATGCCGCCACGGTGCAGGTTGGAGCGGAAGTCGCCCTCTTTAGCCTGCCGCTCAATGGCGGCCACCACCCTCATCGCCGACCACAAAGCAGCGAATGTCGCGCCCTCTGGCCTCTCTAATATACTCCTGCACCAGGATATGGGCATTGAGGCCACGAAAGGCGTCGATCACGCTTTCGGCCGCCTGGCGCGTCTCCGCCAGTACCACCCCAATACCCTGCGTGCCTTCAACCAGCTTAATCACCAGCGGCGCTCCGCCCACCATGTCGATCAGATCGCTGGTGTCGTCCGGCGAATGGGCTATGCCGGTAACGGGCAGATCGAGTCCCCTGACGCGCGAGCAGCTGTAGCGATCGCAGCTTATCGCGGGCGCGGGAAATCGCCACGGACTCGTTGAGCGGATAGCTGCCCAGCATTTCAAACTGACGCAGCGCGGCCGTGCCGTAATAGGTGATCTGGGAGCCAATGCGGGGGATCACCGCATCAAAATGCGGGAGCTTGCGGCCTTTGTAATGAATCGACGACGCCGCAGGGTCGATGTTCATATAGCAGGACATCGGATCGAGGATCTCAACCTGATGCCCGCGTTTCACCGCCGCTTCTCGCAGGCGCTTGCATGAATAGAGCGTTCCATCCCGGGACAATATGGCAATTTTCACCCTGCACCTCTCTGAAGACATGGGAAAGCCTGCCTATCATACACGAGGCGCAGGAGGAATGGACTATCGCGGTCGCCCAGCCCTGCTTGTGCAGATATTCAAGAATGAACGGGCGGCTTTCCTTAACGATGGTGCGGCGGATATGGTCACTCCAGGTGTCGCGGCGGTTGTTGCTGTCGCGCGTTAAGTAGTAGTTCGCCAGCTCTTCGTCATACTGGTCCAGCACGTTCGGATCGACCGGCTGGTAATGATTTTCGTGCACCAGCATCGCCGCAGGAATACGCGGCTTGAGATCCGGGTTATCCGCCGGCCAGCCAAGGCACAGGCCAAACAGCGGCAGCACGTGCTTCGGAAGCTTCAGCAGTTCCGTCACGCTTTCGATATTGTTGCGCAGCCCGCCGATATACACCCCGCCAAGCCCCAGCGACTCCGCCGCCGTGAAGGCATTTTGCGCCATCAGCGCGGTATCCACTACGCCCAGCAGCAGCTGTTCCGCCAGCCCCAGCTCCGCCTCCGGGCAGATTTGCAGGTGGCGGTTAAAATCGGCGCAGAATACCCAGAACTCGGCCGCCTGAGCGACGTGCTTTTGCCCGCCCGTCAGGGTCACCAGCTGTTCACGCATTGCCGGATCGGTGATGCGGATAATGGAGCTGCACTGCAAAAAGCTGGAGCTGGAGGTGCCTCTTGCGCTGTCGATGATCGCTTCCCGCTGTGCCTGGGTAATGGGCTCATCGGTGAAATGGCGAATGGAACGGTGGGAACGAAGCAGGTCAATGGTTGGCGTCATCTTGTCTCTCTTTGTGTTGCGTAAAACGTATGGCAGCCAGTATAGGCAATGATCTGCGCGATGTAATTGGCGAAACATAGCCTGACTGTATCAAAGTGACAGGTGAAACCTTCTTTCCATGACGGCAGGTTATCGTGCACTATAGGCGCTATTCGCCGTCAGGCTTGTTTTTTGAGGAGAGAGAAATGTTTGCAGTAATTTTTGGTCGTCCAGGATGCCCTTACTGTGTGCGCGCTAAAGAGCTGGCTGAGAAACTGACTGAAGAGCGTGATGATTTCAACTTCCGTTACGTTGACATCCACGCGGAAGGCATCAGCAAAGCCGATCTGGAAAAAACCGTTGGCAAGCCGGTTGAAACCGTGCCGCAGATCTTCCTCGATCAGAAACACATCGGCGGCTGCACAGATTTTGAAGCCTACGCCAAAGAGCATCTGGGCCTATTTGCCGCTCAGTAATGCGAAGACGCCCTCTCCCCGAGGGCGTTTTTATTTACGTGGCTTGCGCTGTTGCAGCAGGCTACGCGTAAATAAGAAGCACAGCGCCCCCAGCGCGCACCAGAAAACGCCGCTCATTAACCACGCCACTTCCTGCCAGACGCTTCTCGACGAGAGAAACAGTACGCGCATCAGGAGCAGACAGAGGGGGGCCGCAAGCATCGCCCCGATAAGCGGCATGATCACCTCACCTTTTCGCGAGAGAAAACTGGCCACGACCCCCGGCAGGATGAAAAACAACAGGCCCAGCTCCGGATGACCAGAAGCTCTGAAGGCTCCCTTCACATTAAAAGCTAACGACATGCAAACGACCGTAAACAGCAAAAAACAGCTGATTGCGCCCGCCCAGTTTCGCTTAATGTTCAAATTATCCTCCTGACTTCCTCTCTATCAAATAGCACACTCGTCCAGCGGACGCCCAGTCAGATAAAGCAAAGTGGCAATCCTTGCCAAAGGCCGCATGCAGTGATGCGATAATAGGTAGCTGTCGAAAGCTAATACGATTAAACTAACCGCTTGCTATTGGTTTAGGGAAATTATCAGGGAGCGAGACGCGGTTAGCGTTTGTCCCTGACCGTAAAAACAGTAGCCCAAATAGTCCTTTCATTCAACAACTTACTGGTAAACAAGAAGTTAGCCTCCGTGAATATAAACGTCGCAGACTTGTTAAATGGGAATTACATCCTGTTATTATTTGTGGTACTGGCGCTGGGCCTTTGTCTGGGTAAATTACGCCTGGGTTCAGTTCAACTTGGTAATTCCATTGGCGTTTTAGTCGTCTCCTTATTATTAGGTCAGCAGCATTTCAGCATTAACACGGACGCGCTTAACTTAGGTTTCATGCTGTTTATTTTTTGCGTAGGCGTGGAAGCCGGTCCGAACTTTTTTTCAATTTTCTTCCGTGACGGCAAAAATTACCTGATGCTGGCGCTGGTGATGGTCGGCAGCGCACTGCTGATTGCGTTAGGGCTGGGCAAGCTGTTTGGCTGGGACATTGGCTTAACGGCGGGTATGCTGGCGGGCTCGATGACCTCCACGCCGGTGCTGGTCGGCGCCGGCGATACGCTTCGCCATTCGGGGATGGCTGGGTCGCAGCTTTCCACCGCGCTGGACAACCTGAGCCTGGGCTATGCCCTGACCTATCTGATTGGTCTGGTGAGCCTGATTGTTGGCGCGCGCTATTTGCCGAAACTTCAGCATCAGGATCTGCAGACCAGCGCCCCAGACCATCGCCCGCGAGCGCGGCCTGGACACGGACTCCAAACGTAAGGTCTACCTGCCGGTTATCCGCGCGTACCGCGTCGGGCCGGAGCTGGTTTGCCTGACCGACGGGAACAAAACCTGCGCGAGCTGGGGATTTACCGTCAGACCGGCTGCTATAATCGAACGTATCCGTCGTAACGGCATCCTGGCGAACCCCGGACGGTGACGCGGTGCTCCAGATGGGCGATGATATTGCTCTCGTCGGCTACCCGGACGCTCACGCGCGTCTCGATCCCAGCTTCCGCAACGGAAAGAGGTGTTCGATCCGCGACCTGCTGGACATGCGTATCGTTACCGAAGAGAATTGTGGTGTAAGAACCACAACGCCGTGGGCCGCCGCCTGGCGCAGCTGAAGCTGACCGAGCCACGGCTGTTTCCTCAACCGCGTGATTCGCAGCCAGATTGAAATGCCTATCGACGACAACGTGGGTTCTCAACAAAGGCGACGTGTTGCAGGTCAGCGGCGATGCCCGGCGCGTCAAAACCGTCGTTGCCGACCCGTATCGGCTTTATCTCGATTCACAGCCATGGTAACGGACTCTGTTAGCCTTCTGCGCATTCTTCATTGTTGGCCTGATGATTGGGATGATCACCTTCCAGTTCAGCAACTTTAGCTTCGGCATCGGTAACGCTGCCGGCCGCCTGCTGTTTGCCGGGATCATGCTGGGCTTCCTGCGAGCGATACCATCCTACCTTCGGCTATATCCCGCAGGGCGCGCTGAACATGGTGAAGGAGTTCGGCCTGATGGTCTTTTATGGCGGGAGTAGGCTTAAGCGCCGGTAGCGGGCATTGGCAACGGCCTGGGCGCCGGTTGGCTGGCAAATGTTGGTTTCCGGACTTATCGTCAGCCTGGGGTACCGGTGGTGATCTGCTTCCTGTTCGGTGCCTACGTGCTGCGCATGAACCGCGCGCCTGCTCTTTCGGGGCGATGATGGGCGCGCGCACCTGCGCCCTCGGCGATGGAAATCATCAGCGACACCGCGCGCAGCAACATCCCGGCGCTGGGATATGCAGGCACCTACGCCATCGCAAACGTGCTGCTAACGCTGGCGGGTACGCTGATCGTCATTATCTGGCCGGGACTCGGATAACTCTTAAGTTTGCGCGTAGTGGAAAAAATTTTCGTTACGCGCAGAACTTTTTACGCAGGGTGCAGTCATAACTAGTGCCACTGCTTTTCTTTTGATGTCCCCAATTTGTGGAGCCCATCAACCCCGCCGTTTTGGCTTCAAGGTTGATGGGTTTTTTGTTGCCATGAAATTCATCTCGACCCCAATCAATCGTTTATAACGCTACCTTTCCCCCTGGCGACAGCGCTGATCTTCTCATGTGATTAATTTTCGCCAGGTCAATTTCTTAAAAGAACATGAATTGAGCATAAACATGATCTGATTTGAACTTCCATACAGGGAGGGCGCGTACGCTGGGACGAATTAATACACTTGGTGGAAGAAACAGGAATGAAGGCTCCATTTGCGTACAGCGCCGGAAGGCTGCATAAAAAACGCGCGTTACTGCCGATTATTGAATCGCTCTTAATGAACACGGAGCTTATTCAGATCTCATACCTACCCTTAAATGTGGCTCAAGACTGCTTAAGGCCGTCTTGTTTATGTTAATCAGCTTTTCTGAGCAGGACGCACGCTGGGTCCATCAACAGCTTATATTAATCATAGCGTTGCAAGCGCTATTTGCGACTTCATCTATGGCGATGTGAATGCGGAGACAATGTACGAAACATATATAAAATATCGATATCTTGATTCTGGTGACATCCGCAACGGTCGCGTATCTCATAACGATAAAGATATTCTGATAAATCAGAAATAAATGATCTTCTAACCCCCTTCATGTATGCGGCTCAAAGACGGCGGTCCCAACGTCAAAGTGCTTCTTTAAGGATATTCTTATTTCCCTCCAGCCCTTCCCTCACCCGCCACAAACATATATGATTTAATGCATATGACAGAAAAACACGCAGGATCCCCAGATGCTTCACCCCGTTCAACTCTTCAAAACCCTCTCCGACGAAACGCGGCTCTCCATCGTCATGCTTCTGCGTGAACGCGGGGGGAGCTGTGCGTCTGCGATCTCTGCTCCGCCACCGGCGAGCCGCAGCCGAAAGTCTCGATCGCCGGGAGGGAAAATGGGTCCATTACCGGTTATCTCCGAACATGCCCGCGTGGGCAGCGTCCGTTATCGATAACAGCTGGAACTGCCTTCGGGAAGAGACCCGCCTGAAGCTGAAAAGCAACCTTCCGGGTACGTGCTAAAAAAAAACATTCACAAAATCAGATATAACGGAGTAAGCGATGTTTCTGGCAGGGGCGATTTTTTTATTCACGCTGGTGCTGGTCATCTGGCAACCCAGAGGGCTCAGCATCGGCTGGAGCGCAACCATTGGCGCCGCGCTGGCGCTTGCGAGCGGCGTTATCCACGTTAACGATATACCGGTGGTCTGGAATATTGTCTGGAACGCCACGGCCACGTTTATCGCGGTGATCGTTATCAGCCTGCTGCTGGATGAGTCCGGCTTTTTCGAGTGGGCGGCGCTGCACGTTGCCCGCTGGGGAAACGGCCGGGGGCGGTTGCTGTTTACCTGGATCGTGCTGCTGGGGGCGGCCGTTGCGGCGCTGTTCGCCAATGACGGTGCGGCGCTGATCCTGACGCCTATCGTTATCGCCATGCTGCTGGCGCTCGGGTTCAGCAAGCAGGCGACGCTGGCGTTTGTGATGGCGGCAGGCTTTATCGCCGATACCGCCAGCCTGCCGCTGATTGTATCCAACCTGGTCAACATTGTGTCGGCAGACTTCTTTACGCTGGGGTTCAGCGAATACGCCTCGGTGATGATCCCGGTTGATATCGCCGCGATTGCCGCAACGCTGGTCATGCTGCACCTTTTCTTTCGCAAGGACATTCCACCGACGTACGATCTGTCGAAACTCCGGGAGCCGGCGCGGGCCATTAACGATCTGCCAACCTTCAGAACGGGCTGGATCGTCCTTGTATTACTCCTGATCGGCTTCTTTGTGCTTGAGCCTCTCGGCATTCCCGTCAGCGCCATCGCGAGTGCGGGCGCGCTGATTTTGTTTGCCGTCGCAAAACGCGGGCACGCGATTGATACCGGTAAGGTGCTGCACGGCGCGCCGTGGCAGATCGTTATCTTCTCGCTAGGGATGTACCTGGTGGTGTATGGCCTGCGCAACGCCGGGCTGACTGAGTCTCTCTCCGGCGTTCTGGATCGCTTAGCCGGTTACGGGCTCTGGACCACCACGCTGGGAACCGGATTTATCACCGCCTTCCTGTCGTCCATAATGAACAATATGCCAACGGTGCTGATTGGCGCCCTCTCCATTGAAGGCAGCTCGGCAACGGGATTGATTAAAGATGATTTACGCTAACGTGATTGGCTGCGATCTGGGACCGAAAATCACGCCCGTCGGCAGCCTTGCCACCCTGCTCTGGCTCCATGTGCTGGCGCAAAAAAACATGACGATCGGCTGGGGCTACTATTTTCGGACGGGCATTATAATGACGCTGCCGGTCCTGTTTGTAACGCTCGCCGCGCTGGCGTTACGTCTCTCCGTCACACTGTAGTGAGTACCTGATATGAGCAACATTACCATCTACCACAACCCGGCCTGCGGCACGTCGCGCAATACGCTGGAGATGATCCGCAACAGCGGCACCGAACCCGAAATTATTTTGTATCTCGAGACTCCGCCCTCTCGCGACGAACTGGTGACGCTGCTTGCCGACATGGGGATTGCCCCCCGCGACCTGCTGCGAAAAAACGTCGAGCCTTATGACCAGCTGGGCCTGGCGGAAGACACGTTTAACGACAGCCAGCTCGTTGACTACATGCTGCAATATCCGATCCTGATTAATCGCCCGATTGTCGTTACCCCACTGGGAACGAGGCTGTGTCGCCCCTCGGAGCGCGTGCTGGATATTCTGCCCGACGCCCAAAAAGGGGCGTTTACCAAAGAGGATGGCGAAGCGGTCGTGGACGCTTCCGGTCAAAAAATTAAGGGCCGTTAACGTCACGGCGCCCTGCCGTTAAGCGCTGGGCGCCTGCTCCCGCGCAATACGGCCCACCATCGCCCGGATTTCCTCCCGGGTTAAGGGCGCGCGGCTCGGTTACAAAATGCAGGGTCATCCCTTCGATAAACGCGTCCAGCGCGCGGGCGGTGGCCGGATCAAACCACTGCTCAAGCGTGGTCTGACTCATCTTCATCCAGTCCTGCATGACCGTGCGCAGCGCGTTGCTGCGGTGCATAAAGGCATATAGCTGGTACATCAGCGCCATATTGTGCGGGGTAGTCACCGCTGAGCTGTGGATCAGCGTGGTTATCGCCTCGCACGCCCTCTCCCGCCCGGTAACGCCTGCAAAGAAATCCCGGTACTGCTGCGACATCTGCTGCGTAAACCAGGTGAACGCCTCTTCCAGCAGCGGCTCCATACCGTCGAAATAGTAGGTCATCGATCCCAGCGGCACGCCTGCGCAGGTTGCAATCTTGCGGTGCGTGACGGCGTGTATACCGTGCTCGGCGATGGTGTCCAGCGTCGCCTGGAGGATCTTCTCCCGACGGTTGGGGTCGTTCGGTGGTCTGCTCATAAAATCCTCATCCGGTTTATGTACAAATGTACACAAAGTTGCTAGTGTTGTCGCTATCGTTGTACTTCTGGTGCTGACCCCAATGACGCTGACTTCTCCTCGCAAAGCCCTGCAACTTCGCATGTGGGCGCTGTTTATGTTCTTCTTTATCCCCGGGCTGCTGATGGCCTCCTGGGCGACGCGCACGCCCGCAATCCGCGATACGCTCTCCGTCTCCACGGCGGAAATGGGGATTGTGCTGTTTGGCCTGTCGATTGGTTCGATGAGCGGCATCCTGTGCTCGGCCTGGCTGGTGAAGCGCTTTGGCACCCGCACGGTGATCCGCACCACCATGTGCTTCGCCGTGGTCGGTATGCTCGCGCTGAGCGTGGCGCTGTGGTTTGCCTCCCCCCTGATGTTCGCCCTCGGACTGATGGTGTTCGGCGGCAGCTTTGGAGCAGCAGAAGTGGCCATCAACGTTGAAGGGGCCGCCGTCGAGCAGGAGATGAACAAAACGGTGCTGCCGATGATGCATGGCTTTTACAGCCTCGGCACGCTGGCGGGCGCGGGCGTGGGGATGGCGCTGACGGCGCTGGGCATTGCCGCCAATGTGCACATATTACTGGCGGCGCTGGTCTGCATTATCCCCATCCTCACCGGCATCCGGGCTATTCCCGCCGGTACGGGACAAAACGCCTCGGATGAACAAAAGTCTGCGGCAAAAGGGTTGCCCTTCTACCGCGATCTCCAGCTGATGCTGATTGGCGTGGTGGTGCTGGCGATGGCGTTTGCGGAAGGCTCCGCCAACGACTGGCTTCCGCTGCTGATGGTGGACGGGCACGGCTTTAGCCCCACCTCCGGCTCGCTGATTTACGCCGGCTTTACGCTCGGTATGACCGTCGGACGCTTTACCGGCGGCTGGTTTATCGACCGCTACAGCCGCGTCGCGGTGGTGCGTGCCAGCGCCCTGCTGGGCGGGCTGGGCATCGCGATGATTATCTTTGTGGACGTAGACTGGATTGCCGGCGTGTCGGTGATCCTGTGGGGGCTGGGCGCCTCTCTCGGCTTCCCGCTGACCATTTCTGCCGCCAGCGATACCGGCCCTGATGCGCCAACCCGCGTGAGCGTCGTGGCGACCACCGGCTACCTTGCCTTCCTGGTGGGGCCGCCGCTGCTTGGGTTCCTCGGCGAGCACTACGGGTTGCGCAGCGCCATGCTGGTGGTATTAGGGTTAGTGATTATTGCCGCACTGGTGGCGCGCGCGGTGGCAAAACCGGAAGCTGAACAAACGACAATGGAGAAGGGATATGAGCGTTAAGCTGATTGCAGTCGACATGGATGGCTCCTTCCTGAGCGATGCGAAAACCTACAATCGGGCGCGTTTTCTGGCGCAGTACGCGCGCATGAAGGCGCAAGGCATTCGTTTTGTGGTGGCCAGCGGAAACCAGTACTACCAGCTGATCTCGTTTTTCCCGGAGATCGCCCACGAGATCGCCTTTGTCGCCGAAAACGGCGGCTGGGTCGTTGATGCCGGTGAAGATGTATTTAACGGCGAGCTGTCGAAAGAGCACTTTCTGACCGTCGCCACCCTGTTAAACGACGTTCCCGGCATTGAGATTATCGCCTGCGGAAAAAACAGCGCCTACACGCTGAAAACCTATGACGACCTCTTTAAAGAGATTGCCCTGAAGTACTATCACCGTCTTGAAAGCGTCAGCAGTTTCGACAACCTCAACGATATTTTCTTCAAGTTCGGGCTTAACGTCTCGGACGACGAAATACCGCGCATTCAGGCGCTGCTGCATGAAAAGCTCGGCGATATCATGGTACCGGTGACCACCGGACACGGCAGTATCGACCTGATTATCCCCGGCGTGCATAAAGCTAACGGCCTGCGGATCCTCCAGGCGCGCTGGGGCATTGAGGACAGCGAGGTGGTGGCCTTTGGCGACAGCGGTAACAACGTGGAGATGTTGCGCCAGGCAGGGTATGGCTTCGCGATGGCCAATGCCAAACCGCACATTAAAGCGGTGGCCCGCTTTGAGGCGACGAATAATAATGACGAAGGCGTGCTGGACGTGATTGATAAGGTGCTGAACGGGGAAGCGCCGTTTAACTGATTTCGTGCGCTCTGGTCCCCTCTCCCACCGGGAGAGGGAATAAGGATTACGGTTGTAGCGCGCTTCCTACGCGTTTGTCTTTCAGGAACACCACCATTAATCCTACCCACAGCACGCCGTTGGCGAGGTTGAACAGGCTGAACAGCCCGTTGCCGCCAAACGCGTAAGCGTGCTTGCTCACCTCAATACCGACGGTGAAAATCAGCATTTGCAGCATGCCCATCGCGGCAGACACCGTGCCTTTACTCATTTCACTGGCGAACAGCGTCAGGCGCACCAGGCCGGCATTCGCCACGCCAATACCAAACGCGTAGACGCTTAGCCCCGCGGTCATCCAGAGGTAGGCATGAGACGAGGCCACGGTCGCCGCCGCCGCAATAATCAGCCCTGCCGCAATGGGCCAGCCGCCCATAATAATCAGCGAACGCACGGTGCGACGCGACGTCAGACGCGCCAGCACCAGGTTACCGATAATCAGCGCGCCGAAAATCGGCACCTGCAACAGGCCATACTCATAGCTGCTAAGCTGCTCGCCGCTGATGATGATGACCGGCGACTGGGCAATCCACGCCAGCAGAGGCAGGCTGACGAAGCCCGTCGCCAGCGCGCCCGCCACAAAACGGCCGTTCTTCAGCACCGCTTTATAATCACGCCCCAGCTCTTTAAGCGAGAGCTTTTCTCCCAGGCGGGTGGCGGTCTCCGGCATCGCGCGGTGCAGACCAAAGAAGGAGACGGCCGCGAGCGCGGCAAAAAGCACAAACATCCCCTCCCACGGCGCAACGTGCACCCATGCGGCTCCCACCAGCGGACCCAGAAGCGGTGCAATCAGCGCCACGTTCGCCATCAGCGCGGTGATCTTGATGCACACCGCCTCCTCGAACGACTCCTGAATGGCGGCATAGCCCACGGCGCCGATAAAGCACAGGCTCACGCCCTGAAGGAAGCGCAGCAGGGTGAACTGCTCAATGTTTTGCGCCAGCAGCGTGGCGAGACAGGTAACGATAAACCACACCACGCCCGTCAGCATTACCGGACGGCGGCCAATACGATCCGACAGCGGCCCTAACAGCCACTGTAAAAACATGCCGCCCGCGAGATAGGCGGTCATGGAGGTTGGCACCCACTCAATACCTGCGTTGTACTGCTCAACAACGGCCAGCATGCCAGGCTGGATCATGTCGTTGCCGATATAGGTAGAAAATTCGTAGAGCACCAGACACAGAGGAAAAAGTAACGCCTGACGACCCAGACGATTACCGGAAGAAGAACGGTTTATCATGCAATCTCTTTAGTATGAAAAAATCGCGATGAGTGTAATGAATTGCCGCTGTCTGAGATAGCACATTAACGTGAAATAACAGAAATAAAGCACTTATCGTTGTTGTTTAAGGTTTCCTTAAGTTGGCCTCTCTATGATAGTGCCATTTCACGCTACCGATCGAAATCATGACACACGTCGCCAGCCCTTCAGAATTATCTAAGTTACCGACAACTAAGACAAAACGACTTTACCGTTTGCCGACCCGCTTTTATGGTTATCAGCTTTTCGTGCTGATCGTTCTTGCCCTGCTTTTTACCTGGCTTTCGCGCGATGAATCGCTCGACCGGTGGATAACCGGCTTCTGGTATGACGCCGCGGCGCACCAGTTTCCGCTACAGCAAAACCCGCTGCTGGATCTGCTGAACCATCGGCTGGCGAAATACGTGGCCATTGCGCTGGCCGCCGTGGCGCTTATTTACGGCGCATTCAGGCGCAATGCCAGGCTGGTAACGGCCGCGCTGCTGATGGGCCTGGGAGCGCTGGTGGTTGGCGCGCTGAAAAGCCTGAGCCACCACAGCTGCCCGTGGGATCTGGTGGAGTATGGCGGCAAAGCCGTTTCGTACCCCCTGTTCAGCGCCGTTCCGGCAGACAGCGGGCCGGGGCGCTGCTTTCCCCGGCGGCCACGCCTCGAGCGGCTTTATGATTATGGGGCTGTTTTTTGCCTTCTGGCGCGAACGTCCGCGCCTGGCCTGGGCCTTCGTCGCGTTGGGTGCGGCGATGGGCCTTTTGATGGGCTTCGGGCAGGTGATGCGCGGGGCACATTTTTTCTCTCACAACCTGTGGGCCGGGTGGTGGGTCTGGTTTTCCCAGGTGCTGGCTTACGGGCTGGTTTCTACCTGGTTTGCTAAAGAGTAACGATACTATGTTAGAGAATCTTAACTACGAACTGTTTTACCTGCTCAACGCCACGCCGTCGTCACCGGAATGGATGATTGACCTCGCCACCTTCATTGCAAAAGATGTGATCAGCATTGTACCGGCTCTCGCCGCGATCCTCTGGCTATGGGGGCCACGCACACAGGTAACCGCGCAGCGCCACCTGGTGATCAAAATGGCAATGGCGATCGGCGTCAGCGTACTGGCAAGCTACGCGCTGGGCCACGCCTTCCCGCACGACCGGCCGTTTGTCGAACGCGTCGGCTACAACTTCCTGCACCATGCGCCGGATGACTCGTTCCCGAGCGATCACGGCACGGTTATTTTCACCTTCGCGCTGGCGTTCCTGTTCTGGCATCGCCTGTGGTCCGGGGCGGTGCTGATGGGAGTGGCGCTCGCCATCGCCTGGTCCCGCGTATACCTGGGCGTGCACTGGCCGCTGGATATGGTCGGCGGTTTCCTGGTCGGACTGATGGGCTGCGTCAGCGCGGCCATCATGTGGAGCCTGTTTGGTCCGGCGCTTTATCGTGGATTATCACAGGCCTATCGCGTTCTGTTTGCCCTCCCGATCCACAAAGGCTGGATACGTGACTAACCCCGGTCCGTCAGGTTACACTTGAGCCCCCGCCCTGCGGGGGCTCACTTTTTTAGCCCGAGGATCTATGGAAACACGCCGCGATGACCGCATTGCTCAGCTGCTCCAGGCGCTGAAGCGCAGCGATAAGCTGCATCTCAAGGAAGCCGCCAGCCTGCTCGGCGTGTCTGAAATGACCATTCGCCGCGATCTGAACAGCGACAGCGCTCCCGTTGTGCTGCTGGGTGGGTATATCGTCCTTGAACCGCGTAGCGCCAGCCACTAACCTGTTAAGCGATCAAAAAACGCGGCTGGTGGAAGAGAAGCGCAAAGCCGCGCGGCTCGCCGCCTCGCTGGTGCAGCCGCATCAGACGCTGTTTTTTGACTGCGGAACAACTACCCCGTGGATCATCGAGGCCATCGACAGCGCCCTTCCTTTTACCGCCGTCTGTTATTCCCTGAACACCTTTCTGGCGCTACAGGAGAAACCGGCGTGCCGGGTGATTTTATGCGGCGGTGAGTTTCACGCCAGCAATGCCATCTTCAAGCCGCTGAACATTCAGGACACGCTCAGCAACCTCTGCCCGGATATCGCCTTTTACTCTGCGGCGGGCGTGAACGTGCAGCAGGGGGCGACCTGTTTTAACCTCGAAGAGCTGCCGGTGAAACACTGGGCGCTTAGCGCCGCGCAGCACCACGTGCTGGTGGTTGACCACAGTAAGTTTGGTAAGGTGCGCCCGGCAAGGATGGGGGAACTGTCGCGTTTCGACGCCATCGTGAGCGATTGCCGACCGGACGACGAGATTGTGGCCCATGCGAAGGCGCAGCAGGTGAAGTTGATGTATTGAGAGGGGTGCGGCCTGCTGCCCTCTCCCGCAGGGAGAGGGAGAAAACCCATAAGGTTTAGCTAAACCAGCTGCCAAACCATCCGTGGAATTTCATCAGGACGAAATCCCACATCCGGCTGAAGAAGCCGCCCTCTTCCACCGCTTCCATCACCACCAGCGGACGCTGTTCAATCGACTTACCGTTGAGCTGGAAATCAATCGTCCCGACCACCTGGCCTTTTTTCAGCGGCGCGGTGAGCTGCGGATCGGTCAGGGTATAGCTGGCTTTCAGGTTTTTCAGCTGGCCGCGAGGAATGGTCACGGAACCCGCTTCACCCGCCCCCAGGCTCACTTCGCGCTTGTCGCCAAACCAGACGCGCTGGCTTACAAAGGTGGCGTCCGGCTTAATCGGCGTGACGGTTTCAAAGAAGCGGAAGCCCCATGTCAGCAGCTTTTCTGATTCGTTAAAGCGAATGCGGTCGGTTTTAGTGCCCAGCACCACCGAAATCAGGCGCATATCGCCCTGGGTTGCGGAGGCCACGAGGTTATATCCCGCCCCGGCGGTTGTCCCCGTTTTCATACCGTCCACGTTGACGTTGCTGCTCCACAGCAGGCGGTTACGGTTAGGCTGGCGAATATTGTTGAAGGTAAACTCTTTCTCTTTATGGATGGCGTATTCATCCGGAACGTCATGGATCAGCGCTTTGCCCAGCAGCGCCATATCACGCGCGGTACTGAACTGACCCGGCGCGTCCAGGCCGTGAACGGTTTTAAACGTGGTGTTGGTCAGGCCCAGCTTTTGCGCGTAGCCGTTCATTAAGCCAATAAATGAATCCTGACTGCCCGCCACGTAATCGGCCAGCGCGATACAGGCATCATTTCCTGACTGGATAATGACCCCTTTATTCAGATCGGAAACGGAAACCTGGTCGCCGGGCTTCAGGAACATAACGGATGAGCCTCGCAGCGCCGGGTTGCCGGTCGCCCAGGCGTCTTTCCCGACGGTGACCATGTCATCCAGCTTGATCTTGCCCGCTTTCAGCGCCTGGCCAACCACATAGCTGGTCATTATTTTCGTCAGGCTCGCCGGGTCGAGTTTTTCGTCGGCGTTACCCTCTGCCAGCACTTTGCCGCTGGCGTAATCCATCAGGATCCAGGCGCGCGCATCGACAGGTGGCGCTTCGGGCGCCGTCTGTTCCGCCGCATAGAGCGTTGGGGCAAAAAGGAAAAGCAGCGCCGAGCCTGCCGCCAGGCTGCGCAGAGAAGAAGTTTTTTGCGTCATAAATGCCACCCGAGTGTCCATTCTAAAAATCACGTCACAATCACCGTGTCGCAAGAAGCGATGAGTAATAGCGCACTACAGCGTTCAAAGAAACCTGTTCCAGGTAAAGTTTTTAAAGTTTATGCAATAACATTCAGATACGCTTTGATTACGGCGTTTTTTTTAGCATCTGTTGCGTAATTGTTAGGTTTATCTCACCATGGCAAAAAGCTGACTCGGATTCACATCTCATCGGGAGTAAATATGATTACGCTGTGGGGCAGGAACAATTCGACAAACGTGAAGAAAGTGCTCTGGACGCTGGAGGAGCTGGATTTACCGTTCAATCAAATCATGGCCGGATTGTCGTTCGGCGTTAATAAGGACGCTGACTATCTGGCGATGAATCCAAACGGGCTGGTGCCGCTGCTGCGTGATGACGAGACGGACGCCACGCTGTGGGAGTCCAATACCATCGTGCGTTACCTTGCCGCTCAGTACGGCCAGGGCCGCCTGTGGGTAGAAAACCCGGCCCGGCGCGCCCAGGGTGAAAAATGGATGGACTGGGCAAACCAGACGCTTTCCCCCAACCCACCGCGTGATCCTGATGGGGCTGATCCGCACGCCGGAAGCCGAACGTGACTATCCTGTTATTCACGCCGCGCAGGACGCCTGCGAATCGCTGTTTGCCATGATGGACGACGAACTGGCGAAGCACGCCTGGTTCTCCGGCGACGCGTTTGGCGTGGGCGATATCGCCATCGCCCCTTTTGTCTGGAACCTGACCAATATGGGGCTGAGCTGGGCTCCGCGCCCGCACCTTGAGCGCTGGATCCGACAGCTCAGCGAGCGTCCGGCTTACCGTAACGTGGTGATGGTCCCGGTGAGCTGATCACGCGCCGGACGGGCTGACCTTCAGCAGCTGCCCGTCCGTCTCGTCGGTCAGCACGTACAGATAGCCATCCGGACCCACGCGCACGTCGCGAATACGCTGATTTTTATCACCAAGAATGCGCCCGTCCTCCGTCACCTTATTGCCATCCACGCTCAGCACGATGATGTCTTTCTCCTTCAGCGCGCCAATAAACAGCTTGTTTTTCCACTGCGGGAAAACGTCGCTATTGTAGAAGGCCATACCGCTGACGGCCGGCGAGACCTTCCAGACAAACAGCGGCTTTTCCGTGCCCTCAACGTGCTCGCCTTTCGCTTCCGGGATTTTCAGGCCGCTGTAGTTGATGCCGTGGGTCGCCATCGGCCAGCCGTAGTTTTTCCCCTTCTCAGGAATGTTGATCTCATCCCCGCCGCGCGGGCCATGTTCGTTGAGCCACAGCGTGTCGCTCCACGGGTTCATCGCCATCCCCTGCGGATTACGAATGCCGTAAGACCAGATTTCGGGGCGCGCCCCGGCGGTATTCACAAACGGGTTATCCGGCGGCACTTTCCCGTCTTCCGTCAGTCGCACCACCTTGCCCTGAAGCTTATCCAGATCCTGCGCCGTCGGGCGCTGGTCGTTTTCACCCAGGCCAATAAACAGGTGGCCTTTGCCGTCAAACACCAGCCGTCCGCCAAAGTGGTTGCCGGTGGAGAGCTTCGGCATCTGGCGGAACACCACCTGGAATCCCTCAATGCGCGACAGGTCATCGCTAAGCCGCCCGTAGCCCACCGCGGTACCCGCCTTCCCGTCATTACCTGCCTCGGCGAAGCTTAGCCAGACCCGCCGCGACCGTTCAAAATCCGGGGCCAGCACCACGTCCAGCAGGCCGCCCTGGCCGCTCGCCCACACCTTCGGCACGCCAAAATCGGATCGGAGAGCCCTTTCCCTGCCTGCCAGTGCTTAAGCTGCCCGTCCTTTAGCGTGACCAGCAGCCCCTTATTGTCCGGAAGAAAAGCCAGCGACCAGGGGTGATCGAGCCTGGTCTGTAACACTTCGACTTTTACCGGTTCTGGCGCGGCAAGGAGCGAAACGGGGAAAAGCAGTACGGGCATGAAAAACAGTGAGGAACGAGGCATAACGCACTCCTTTATCGGCATATGGCTTAAAGATTAGCCACTGTTACCGGGCGCGTTAATACTTTTACAAAAGCTTAAGCAAAAGGGGGAGTTGCCTCCCCCGGTTCATTGCCGGACAAGGGTTTCAGGCTTGTTCAGACACATGATGCAAAGAGAGAGCGTTGTCAGGCAGTTTTCAAGCTTCTCTGCGTTGACCGCAATAAAATTTGGGCAGTCGTGACGTCCGTTCATTAAACATACCCCTGCTATGGAGAGCACCTCAGCGGAACGGCGCAGCGCCGTCAGCTCGCTGTCGGCGTATTGCGCTTTCAGGTCCGGTGCTTTTTCACGCATGTAATTGCAAAGTTCAAACAGGTTATCACGC
>CATOUR010000755.1:0-25451 GCA_951848785.1 Callosobruchus maculatus | reverse complement strand
CATCTGACAGAGTGGTAATACGCGCACGCTGCAGGCCTTCCACCAGTACCTTGACGGTACCGTCTGGCAGCTTCAGCATTTGCAAAATAGAGGCCACGGTCCCGACGGTGAAAAGATCGTTTACACCCGGCTCATCCGTAGATGCTTCCTTCTGCGCGACCAACATGATTTTTTTTATCATGATCCATGGCGGCTTCGAGGCAACGGATAGATTTTTCCCGCCCTACAAATAAGGGTATGACCATGTGCGGATAAACCACCACATCGCGCAACGGCAATACGGGGATTTCAATGCGTTCAGAACGCTCAGGATTCATAGAGCTCTCTCTTAGTTTAGTGTCCGCCAGGTAAACTGGTCATGTAACTGTGCTTCACACAACCATTAACATGTAATCCAGTATATGGGGATGTTTCCCATACATTCAACGCCACGAATACGGAAAAAGTAAAGGGGAGATAAAATCCCCCCTTTTTGATTAACTGATTGTATGAATTGGTGAATTATTCGCCAGATGCCTGCTGCGCTTCCGGTTTACCGTAAATCAGCAGCGGCTTGGTCTGGCCACCGATTACGGACTCGTCGATAACCACTTTTTCGACGTCTTCCATAGAGGGCAGATCGTACATCGTGTCGAGCAGGGGCTGCTTCGACGATAGAACGCAGGCCACGTGCACCGGTTTTACGCGCCATCGCTTTCTTGGCAATCGCGTCCAGCGCTTCGTCACGGAATTCCAGCTCAACGCCTTCCAGATTGAACAGCGCCTGATACTGTTTGGTCAGCGCATTTTTTCGGCTCTTTCAGGATCTGAATCAGCGCGTCTTCGCTCAGTTCGTTCAGGGTTGCCACTACCGGCAGACGACCAATGAACTCTGGGATCAAACCGAACTTGATCAAGTCTTCCGGTTCCACCTGAGCCAGCAGCTGGCCTTCGTTTGGTTTTTCAGACGTGGATTTTACCGTCGCGCCAAAACCAATGCCGGAGCCGGTTTCAACGCGGTGAGAAATCACTTTGTCCAGGCCTGCAAACGCACCGCCACAGATAAACAGGATCTTGGAGGTATCAACCTGCAGGAACTCCTGCTGCGGATGCTTACGTCCGCCCTGAGGTGGAACAGCCGCGACCGTACCTTCGATAAGCTTCAGCAGCGCCTGCTGCACGCCTTCGCCCGACACGTCACGGGTGATGGACGGGTTGTCAGATTTACGGGAGATTTTGTCGATCTCATCAATATAGACAATCCCGCGCTGGGCCTTCTGCACGTCGTAATCGCATTTCTGCAACAGCTTCTGGATGATGTTTTCAACGTCTTCACCCACGTAACCGGCTTCGGTCAGGGTGGTAGCATCCGCCATGGTAAACGGCACATCCAGCAGGCGCGCCAGGGTTTCAGCCAGCAGCGTTTTACCGGAGCCGGTTGGCCCGATCAGCAGAATGTTACTTTTACCCAGCTCCACGCCGTTGCTGGTATCGCCGTTGCGCAGGCGTTTGTAGTGGTTGTATACCGCCACCGCCAGCACTTTTTTCGCCTGTTCCTGACCAATGACGTAGTCATCCAGGTGGTGGCGGATTTCGTGTGGCGTTGGTAACGCGCTGCGCTCGCGGTGCGGCGCGACTTCTTTAATCTCTTCGCGAATGATGTCGTTACATAAATCGACGCATTCGTCGCAGATATACACGGACGGCCCGGCAATCAGTTTACGCACTTCATGCTGGCTTTTGCCGCAAAAAGAGCAGTACAGCAGTTTGCCCGAACCATCTTTGCGTTTATCTGTCATGAGTCCAAACCTCTTTTTAAGTTCTATGTGCCGCACATGACGACGCAAATGCCATTTTCAGACGCAAGCTGCTTACTGGCAACATGCCGCCCTACCTTAGTATAGCGGCACACTCGCGTCGCGGGCATCAATTACGATGGGTCAAAATGGAGTCGACTAAGCCGTACTCAACTGCCTCTGGTGCAGAGAGGAAGCGATCGCGCTCGGTATCGCGCTCGATCTGCTCAAGAGGTTGACCCGTATGCTGCGCCATAAGTTCATTCATGCGCGCTTTTACTTTCAGAATTTCTCGGGCGTGGATTTCGATATCCGTCGCCTGGCCCTGGTAACCACCCAGCGGCTGGTGAATCATCACGCGGGAGTTTGGCAGGCAGAAGCGCTTGCCTTTCGCCCCTGCGGTTAACAGGAAGGCGCCCATGGATGCCGCCTGTCCCATACAGATGGTGCTGACATCCGGCTTGATGAATTGCATGGTGTCATAAATAGACATACCCGCCGTAATAACACCGCCTGGCGAGTTGATGTACAGGTAAATGTCTTTTTCCGGGTTTTCCGCTTCCAGGAACAGCATCTGCGCCACGATCAGGTTAGCCATATGGTCTTCCACCTGGCCGGTCAGAAAGATAACGCGTTCCTTGAGCAGACGGGAGTAGATATCGAAAGAGCGCTCACCACGTGAGGTCTGTTCAATAACCATCGGCACCAGCGCCATATGGGGTGCAAAGTTATCTCGTTCGCCACTGTATGACATTTCCGTCTCCTGGTTCAAAATTGAAAACACCTGCTGTACTGATTGTAACCTTATGGACGGATTATCAGCCAGTCTCAATCATCTCGATTACATACTTATGGGGTTCGCCACGCCCTATTTCAAGCATAACAATCTTTTGTTGTAACGCTAACACTGAAAAGGCGTTTTAGCACCCTTCCAGGACTCAAGCTGTGATAAAAAAAACCCGTCGCCGGAGGGCAACGGGTTTTTTGTTCAAACTTTAAACCGTTGGGGCGAAATTACGCCTGCTGGTTCATCAGCTCGTTGAAAGAGGTCGCTTTTTCGGTCACTTTCGCTTTCGCCAGTACCGCTTCAACAGCCTGCTCTTCCAGTGCGACGTTGCGCATGTTGTCCATCAGCTCTTTGTTCTTACCGTAGAACTCGATCACTTCTGATGGATCTTCGTATGCAGACGCCATCTCTTCGATCAGGCCCTTCACACGCTCTTCGTCAGCTTTCAGTTCGTGGGTGCGAATCACTTCGCCCAGCAGCAGGCCAACAACAACGCGGCGTTTCGCTTGCTCTTCAAACAGCTCGCGTGGCAGTTCCATCGCTTGCTGCTGGTTGCCACCGAAACGCTGTGCAGCCTGACGGCGCAGAACGTCGATTTCGCTGTCGATCAGGGCTGCTGGAACGTCGATGTCGTTCGCTTTCACCAGACCGTCAATCGCCTGAGACTTCACGCGGTTACGTACAGCACCGTTCAGCTCGCGCTCCATGTTTTTACGCACTTCGGTACGCAGGCCAGCGATAGAACCATCCTCAACGCCGAAACGCTTGATGAATTCTTCCGTCAGTTCTGGCAGTTCGCGCTCTTCCACTTTCTTCAGGTTAATCACGAACTTCGCTGCTTTACCCTTCAGGTTTTCAGCGTGGTATTCTTCTGGGAAGGTCACGTCGATAGTGAACTCTTCACCCGCTTTGTGGCCTTTGATACCGTCTTCGAAGCCTGGGATCATACGACCCTGGCCCATCGCCAGTACGAAGTCAGACGCTTTACCGCCTTCGAACTCTTCGCCGTCTACGGAACCGGTAAAGTCGATAGTTACGCGCTCTTCTGCGTCAACTGCACCTTCTTTCTCTTTCCAGTTCGCCTGCTGCTTGCGCAGGGTATCCAGCATGCCGTCAACGTCTTCGTCAGTTACGGAAACGATCGGTTTTTCAACTTCGATAGATTCCAGACCTTTCAGCTCAACTTCCGGGTACACTTCGAATTCTACGGAGTAGGTGAAGTCTTCGCCCATTTTGTATTCGCCCGGCACGTAGTTTGGCGCGCCAGCTGGATTGATTTTTTCTTTGATGATCGCGTCGATAAAGTTGCGGCTCATCAGTTCACCCAGCACATCCTGACGCACGGAAGCGCCATAACGCTGAGCAACAACATTCATTGGTACTTTGCCCTTACGGAAGCCGTCAATACGTACTTTCTTTGCTACGTTGACCAGCTCGCTTTTCACAGCAGTTTCGATGCTGTCAGCAGCGATAGTAATCGTTACACGGCGGCCAAGGCCTTGAGTGGTTTCAACTGAAACTTGCATCTTGTTACCTCAAAAAAATCACAGTGCTCGGTCAACTCTGAATCTGTCTGTTATACCGGGATGCTCTCTTATGTGCAGATTCACATTCCCTGTCGCCAGAATCATCCCGAAGACATTCATTAAGACGCGGCATTATAGCGGCATCACTTAGGTGAGTCGAGAACGGTTGGGGCATGTTGCTGCGGCTTTTTTCACACTTTAAGGCTATTTTTAGCCTTAAAATCGCGCCATCCGCTCAAAACTCAGACAAAACAAAACGGCCCGAAGGCCGTTTTGAGGAAATCTGTAAGCAACATACTGGAAAAACTCCGGCGGTTGCAAATCCGATTTATCAGGCGATGGTGCCTGCACCACGACAAGGCGGTGATGCGAATACCGTATCCTGCAGCCCTTCCCATTCCTTAATGGTGTAGGTATGCAGAGCAAGCGCATGTACGGTTGTGGAGAGTTCTTCCGTCAAGGTGCTGTAGATCAGGCGGTGTCGGTTCAGGAAACGTTCTCCCATGAAGCGATCGCTGACCAGAACCACTTTGAAGTGGCTTTCAGAACCTGCCGGCACGTTATGACGATAGCTTTCGTCGACAACTTCGAGAAACACAGGGTTGAACGCTGCCCTTAATTTTTCTTCTATCTGCTCACGTATCATCATGAAATCACTCCTCCGACAACGCTAAGATGTCACCCATCCCTTTAAATATTAGCCGCTTTTACCGGTTCCATTACAACAAGACAACAAATATTTAGCTTTCGTCTGATTTTCTCATTCAAACGAATGAAGTTCACTATGAGACTCATACGTTTTGTCACTCATGCATGGAGAAAAGCGGAAAGGTGGTCAGTTTTCAGACAAGGCGATGAATTTACATGCGTTGACCACTTCCCCTGGCCGTTGGCGATGTTATGATGGCGGCAATTTTTCTCTATTTGCTTACGATTCGTTGAGAACCCGAAAATGTTAAAAAAACTCTTCTTTCCGTTGGTAGCGCTCTTTATGCTCGCCGGCTGTGCAACCCCGCCGACGACCATCGATGTTTCCCCAAAAATTACCCTGCCTCAGCAGGATCCAAGCCTGATGGGCGTAACGGTCAGCATTAACGGCGCCGATCAGCGTCAGGACCAGGCGCTGGCGAAAGTCACTCGCGACAACCAGCAGGTCACCCTGACCGCATCCCGCGACCTGCGCTTCCTGTTACAGGAAGTGCTCGAGAAGCAGATGACCTCCCGCGGCTACATGATTGGCCCAAGCGGCGCGGTTGACCTGCAAATCATCGTGAACAATCTGTACGCTGACGTGTCCCAGGGCAACGTTCGCTACAACATCGCTACCAAAGCCGATATCGCCATCATCGCGACCGCGAAGAACGGCAATAAGATGAACAAAAACTACCGTGCGAGCTATTCCGTTGAGGGCGCGTTCCAGGCCTCCAACAAAAATATCGCTGACGCGGTTAACAGCGTGCTGACTGACACCATTGCCGATATGGCACAGGACACCAGCATTCACGAATTCATCAAGCAGAACGCTCGTTAATCCTGCTGACTGGCCCGGTGCTTCACCGGGTCAGTTCATAAGAACATGTCCAGTCACTACTTACGCATTTTCCAGCAACCGAAATCAGCTATTCTGCTGATCCTTGGTTTCGCCTCCGGTTTACCGCTTGCGCTCACCTCCGGCACGCTGCAGGCGTGGATGACGGTCGAGAACATCGACCTGAAAACCATCGGCTTCTTCTCGCTCGTGGGCCAGGCCTACGTCTTTAAATTCCTCTGGTCGCCGGTCATGGACCGCTATACCCCGCCGTTCCTCGGGCGGCGTCGCGGCTGGTTAGTGATGACGCAGGTCCTGCTGCTGCTGGCGATTGCCGCCATGGGCTTCCTTGAGCCGTCAACGCAGCTCCGCTGGATGGCCGCGCTTGCGGTAGTCATCGCCTTTTGTTCCGCCTCCCAGGACATTGTTTTTGACGCCTGGAAAACGGACGTCCTGCCTGCGGAGGAACGCGGTGCTGGCGCGGCGATCAGCGTGCTCGGCTATCGTCTCGGTATGCTTGTCTCCGGCGGGCTGGCGCTGTGGCTCGCCGACCGCTATCTCGGCTGGCAGGGTATGTACTGGCTAATGGCGGCCCTGCTGATCCCCTGCATTATTGCCACCCTCTTCGCACCAGAACCGAGCGAGGTCATTCCGGTTCCGCGCTCGCTGGAGCAGGCCGTGGCAGAACCGCTGCGCGATTTCTTTGGTCGTAATAATGCCTGGCTGATCCTGCTGCTTATTGTCCTTTATAAGCTCGGCGATGCCTTTGCCATGAGCCTGACGACAACCTTCCTGATCCGCGGTGTCGGGTTTGATGCGGGGGAAGTCGGCGTGGTCAACAAAACGCTGGGGCTGTTTGCCACGATCGTCGGCGCTCTGTACGGCGGCGTACTGATGCAGCGCCTGACGCTGTTTCGTGCGCTGCTGATCTTCGGCATTCTTCAGGGCGCATCGAATGCCGGTTACTGGCTGCTGTCGATTACCGACAAGCATATGATCAGCATGGCGACGGCCGTATTCTTTGAGAACCTGTGTGGGGGTATGGGCACGGCGGCATTTGTTGCGCTGCTGATGACGCTGTGCAATAAGTCATTTTCCGCCACCCAGTTTGCCCTGCTCTCTGCCCTCTCCGCCGTCGGGCGCGTGTACGTAGGTCCCGTCGCGGGCTGGTTTGTTGAAGCCCACGGCTGGCCGACATTTTATCTCTTCTCGGTAGTGGCCGCCGTGCCGGGGATTTTATTGCTGCTGGTCTGTCGCCAGACGCTGGAATATACCCAGCGCACGGAACACTTCATGCCGCGCACGGAATACCATGCCGCCTATCGGTTTGCCCTCCGCCTGTTGATGGTGGGCTGCGTTGCACTGGTTCTGTGGCTCGTGGTGCTCATTATTAACGCCACCACCGCGCTATCGCTGCCCTATGAAACCGTGCTGCTTGATGCAGGCGTGCTTCTCGCCGTTGCAGGTATCCTGACAGGCGGAACGCTGGATTTCATGTCCTTGCGGAAAACGCAGATGACCTGAAGCAAAAAGCGAAAGGTTATTTCCCGTTGTAATAACCGTGCGAAATTATAACGGTGAAATAACCGCCATCGGATAAAAAAATATTTGTTGTTTTGTGCGGGATAGCATTCGGAAATTATTGGAGCTTAATTCGCTACGCTATTTTCCGTTAAACGATTCAGCTTTCGAAAGATTGTATTTTCGTTTTTTATTTGTCTTTTTATTGATAATTAATTGTTAATTATTTGTATATTTTTAGCAATGGTTATACCAATTGCCCCATTTGGGGTAGGCTAAAGCGGCCTTTCGTTATAACGCCCACGCTGTGCGGCTTTCCTCCAAAAATGCGACATAATTTGCAACACATGTGACATGTGCGGCAGAACCCAGTAACACCTTCCTGACACAGGGCTAATGATGTTTACAGTAATGTAACCTTCCCGTAAAATGCCCCCACACTTTAAACGCCACCAGACTCCCGTGGAATTGAGGTCGTTAAATGAGACTCAGGAAATACAATAAAAGTTTGGGATGGTTGTCATTATTCGCAGGCACTGTATTACTCAGTGGCTGCGATTCTGCACTACTAGACCCCAAAGGACAGATTGGACTGGAACAACGTTCATTGATACTGACGGCTTTTGGCCTGATGTTGATTGTGGTTATTCCTGCCATCTTGATGGCTGTTGGTTTCGCCTGGAAGTATCGTGCGAGCAATAAAGATGCGAAGTATAGCCCTAACTGGTCACACTCCAATAAAGTGGAAGCTGTGGTCTGGACGGTACCTATTCTGATCATCCTGTTCCTTGCCGTACTGACCTGGAAAACCACTCACGCACTTGAGCCGAGCAAACCGCTGGTTCACGATGAAAAACCGATTACCATTGAAGTGGTCTCCATGGACTGGAAATGGTTCTTCATCTACCCAGAGCAGGGCATTGCTACCGTGAATGAAATCGCCTTCCCGGCGAACACTCCGGTTCAGTTCAAAGTGACCTCCAACTCCGTAATGAACTCCTTCTTCATCCCACGTCTGGGCAGCCAGATTTACGCGATGGCCGGTATGCAGACTAACCTGCACCTGATCGCGAATGAAGCAGGCACCTACGACGGTATCTCCGCCAGCTATAGTGGCCCGGGCTTCTCGGGTATGAAGTTTAAAGCTATCGCTACGCCAGACCGCGCGACTTTCGACCAGTGGGTTGCAAAAGCGAAGCAGTCTACCAACACCATGTCTGACATGGCGGCGTTCGAAAAAGTGGCTGCACCTAGCGAATACAACAAGGTGGAGTACTTCTCTAACGTGAAACCGAATTTGTTTAAAGACGTTATTGGCAAATTTATGGACCACGGTATGAGCATGGACATGACCCAGCCTGAAGGCGAGCACAACACGCACCAGGGTATGGAAGGCATGGACATGAGCCACGCGGAAACCGCTCACTAAGGGGCCGAGGAAGAAAATGTTCGGAAAATTGACATTGGATGCGGTGCCGTACCATGAACCCATTATCATGGTTACGATTGCTGCAATTATCATTGGTGGCGCAGCCCTACTGGGCCTGATTACTTACTTCGGTAAGTGGAGCTACCTGTGGAATGAGTGGCTGACTTCGGTTGACCACAAAAAACTCGGCATCATGTACTGCATCGTCGGTATCGTCATGTTAATTCGTGGCTTTGCGGATGCGATCATGATGCGTAGCCAGCAGGCGCTCGCTTCTGCGGGTGAAGCAGGTTTCCTGCCGCCGCACCACTACGATCAGATCTTTACCGCCCACGGCGTTATCATGATCTTCTTCGTAGCAATGCCGCTGGTTATCGGTCTGATGAACGTTGTCGTTCCGCTGCAAATTGGCGCACGCGACGTTGCCTTCCCGTTCCTGAACAACCTGAGCTTCTGGTTCACCGTTGTTGGCGTTATCCTGGTTAACCTGTCGCTGGGCGTGGGCGAATTTGCTCAGACCGGCTGGCTGGCTTATCCACCGCTCTCGGGAATTGAGTACAGTCCGGGCGTAGGGGTCGATTACTGGATTTGGGCGCTTCAGCTCTCCGGTGTTGGTACCACCCTGACCGGTATCAACTTCTGCGTGACCATCCTGAAGATGCGTGCTCCTGGTATGACGATGTTCAAGATGCCGGTATTTACCTGGGCATCTCTGTGCGCCAACGTACTGATTATCGCGTCGTTCCCAATTCTGACCGTCACCATCGCGCTGCTGACCCTGGATCGTTATCTGGGCACCCATTTCTTCACGAATGATATGGGCGGCAACATGATGATGTACATCAACCTGATTTGGGCCTGGGGTCACCCGGAAGTGTACATCCTGGTTCTGCCAGTCTTCGGTGTATTCTCCGAAATCGCGGCAACCTTCTCGCGTAAACGCCTGTTTGGTTACACCTCACTGGTGTGGGCAACCGTGTGTATTACCGTTCTGTCGTTCATCGTCTGGCTGCACCACTTCTTCACCATGGGTGCGGGCGCGAACGTAAACGCCTTCTTCGGTATCACCACCATGATCATCGCCATCCCAACTGGGGTGAAGATCTTCAACTGGCTGTTCACCATGTACCAGGGCCGTATTCAGTTCCACTCAGCAATGCTGTGGACTATCGGCTTCATCGTTACCTTCTCCGTAGGTGGGATGACCGGCGTACTGCTGGCGGTACCGGGCGCTGACTTTGTACTGCACAACAGTCTGTTCCTGATTGCGCACTTCCATAACGTTATCATCGGCGGCGTCGTTTTCGGCTGCTTCGCGGGTGTGACCTACTGGTGGCCTAAGGCGTTTGGCTTCACGCTGAACGAAACCTGGGGTAAACGCGCCTTCTGGTTCTGGATTATCGGCTTCTTCGTGGCGTTTATGCCGCTGTACGTGCTGGGCTTCATGGGTATGACCCGTCGTCTGAGCCAGCAGATTGACCCGCAGTTCCACCCAATGCTGATGGTTGCAGCGGGCGGTGCGGTTCTGATTGCGTGCGGTATCGCGTCTCAGCTGATTCAGTTCTACGTTTCTATTCGCGACCGCGATCAGAACCGTGACCTGACCGGTGACCCATGGGGTGGCCGTACGCTGGAGTGGGCGACCTCTTCTCCACCTCCTTTCTATAACTTCGCCGTTGTGCCGCAGATCCATGAACGCGACGCATTCTGGGAAATGAAGGAAAAAGGTGAAGCGTACAAGCAACCTGAGCATTACGAAGAAATCCACATGCCGAAAAACAGCGCGGCGGGCATCGTCATTGCCGCTTTCGCGACGGTATTTGGTTTCGCAATGATCTGGCACATCTGGTGGATGGCGATTGTTGGCTTCGCTGGCGTCGTAATCAGCTGGATTGTGAAAAGCTTTGACGAGGACGTGGACTACTACGTACCAGTCCGTGAAGTTGAAAAGCTGGAAAATCAGCATTTCGACGAGATTTCTAAAGCGGGGCTGAAAAATGGCAACTGATACTCTGGCGCACTCAACTGCCCACGCGCATGAACATGCGCACCACGATGCAGGACCGAACAAAGTCTTCGGTTTCTGGATCTACCTGATGAGCGACTGCATCCTGTTCTGCTGTCTGTTCGCGACCTATGCCGTTCTGGTGAACGGCACAGCGGGCGGCCCGACCGGTAAGGACATTTTTGAGCTGCCGTTCGTTCTGGTTGAAACCGCACTGCTGTTATTCAGCTCCATCACCTACGGCATGGCGGCTATCGCCATGTACAAAAACAACAAGAGCCAGGTTGTCTCCTGGCTGGCGTTGACCTGGCTGTTTGGTGCTGGATTTATCGGGATGGAAATCTATGAATTCCATCACCTGATCGCGGAAGGTTTCGGCCCGGATCGCAGCGGCTTCCTGTCAGCGTTCTTCGCGCTGGTTGGTACCCACGGTCTGCACGTTACCTCGGGTCTGATCTGGATGGCAGTGCTGATGTTCCAGATCTCCCGTCGTGGCCTGACCAGTACTAACCGTACCCGTATCATGTGCCTGAGCCTGTTCTGGCACTTCCTTGACGTGGTATGGATCTGTGTGTTCTCTGTTGTCTATCTGATGGGGGCGATGTAATGAGTCATTCTAACGATCATGGCGCTTCCCACGGCAGCGTAAAAACCTACATGACAGGTTTCATCCTGTCGATCATCCTGACGGTGATCCCGTTCTGGATGGTGATGAGCGGTTCTGCATCCAAGCCGGTTATCCTGGGCGTAATCCTGGTAACCGCGGTGATTCAGATTCTGGTGCATCTGGTTTGCTTCCTGCACATGAACACCAAGTCCGATGAAGGCTGGAACATGACGGCCTTTATCTTTACCGTGATTATCATCGCTATCCTGGTAGTCGGTTCCATCTGGATTATGTGGAACCTCAACTACAACATGATGGTTCACTAAGAGCGGCGAGTATGTTTAAGCAATACCTGCAAGTCACGAAACCAGGCATCATCTTTGGCAACCTGATCTCCGTAATCGGAGGGTTCCTGCTGGCCTCTAAAGGCAGCATTGATTACACCCTCTTTATTTACACGCTGGTCGGTGTGTCACTGGTGGTTGCGTCCGGTTGTGTATTTAACAACTACATCGACATGGATATCGACAAGAAGATGGAAAGGACTAAAAATCGGGTGCTGGTTAAAGGCCTGATTGCCCCTTCCGTCTCGCTGGTGTACGCCACCTTGCTGGGTATTGCTGGCTTTATGCTGCTGTGGTTTGGTGCTAATCCGCTGGCCTGCTGGCTGGGGGTGATGGGGTTCGTGGTGTATGTAGGCGTCTACAGCCTGTATATGAAACGACACTCCGTCTACGGCACGCTGATTGGTTCTCTCTCCGGCGCTGCGCCGCCGGTGATTGGCTACTGCGCCGTCACGAACGAGTTCGACAGCGGTGCGCTCATCCTGCTGGCTATCTTTAGCCTGTGGCAGATGCCGCACTCCTACGCCATTGCGATTTTCCGCTTCAAGGATTATCAGGCGGCGAACATTCCGGTTCTGCCGGTCGTGAAAGGTATCTCGGTTGCCAAGAACCACATCACGCTGTACATCATCGCCTTTGCCGTGGCAACGCTGATGCTCTCTCTGGGCGGTTACGCCGGATATAAATATCTGGTAGTAGCGGCTGCGGTGAGCGTCTGGTGGCTCGGCATGGCCCTGCGCGGCTACAAAGTGGAGGATGACAAAGTCTGGGCACGTAAGCTGTTTGTGTTCTCGATTGTCGCCATCACTTCGCTGTCCGTGATGATGTCCGTAGACTTTATGGTGCCGGATTCACAAAACCTGCTGACTTACGTCTGGTAAGCCATAGCAAGGACATAAAGGGGTGCTTCGGCACCCTTTTTTATTCATGAAATCTATTAGTTACGCATGTAATATTTGTTAAATAACCCTTTATTTACCCCGCCCCTTCCCCGCACTACACTATGGCCTGCTTTTGAACTGAGGTGGTAATGAACGATTATAAAATGACGCCAGTCGAGCTGCGCGCGACATGGGGTTTAGGGACTGTTTTCTCGCTGCGGATGCTTGGCATGTTTATGGTCCTGCCTGTTCTGACCACGTACGGTATGGCGTTGCAGGGTGCCAGCGAAGCGCTGATTGGCCTGGCGATCGGTATCTACGGCCTGGCGCAGGCCATTTTCCAGATCCCCTTTGGTCTGCTCTCCGACCGCGTGGGCCGTAAGCCGCTGATCGTCGGCGGGCTGCTGGTATTTGTGCTCGGCAGCGTCATAGCCGCCCTCTCCCACTCCATCTGGGGCATTATTCTTGGACGCGCCCTGCAGGGTTCCGGGGCTATTGCTGCCGCCGTGATGGCGCTTCTGTCAGACCTGACCCGCGAGCAAAACCGCACCAAAGCTATGGCGTTCATTGGCGTCAGCTTCGGTGTCACCTTCGCCATCGCCATGGTGCTTGGTCCGATTATTACCCATGCGCTCGGCCTGCACGCCCTGTTCTGGATGATTGCCGTCCTGGCGACCGTCGGGATCGCGCTTACGCTGTGGGTCGTGCCGGACAGTAAAAACCACGTCCTCAACCGAGAGTCCGGGATGGTCAAAGGCTGCTTCAGCAAAGTTATCGCCGAGCCGCGCCTGCTTAAGCTCAACTTCGGCATCATGTGCCTGCATATTCTGCTGATGTCGACTTTTGTCGCCCTGCCCGGCCAGCTTGCCGCTGCGGGATTTCCGGCGGCTGAGCACTGGAAAATTTATCTGGTGACCATGCTCATCTCGTTTGTTTCCGTCGTGCCGTTCATTATTTACGCCGAAGTGAAGCGCAGGATGAAGCGCGTCTTCGTGGGCTGCGTCGCGTTACTGCTGATTGCCGAGATTGTTTTGTGGGGCTCTGGCCCGCACTTCTGGGAGCTGATCGCAGGCGTACAGCTATTCTTCCTGGCGTTTAACCTGATGGAAGCCCTGCTGCCGTCGCTTATCAGCAAAGAGTCTCCGGCAGGATACAAAGGCACCGCGATGGGCATTTATTCCACCAGCCAGTTTCTCGGCGTGGCGATAGGCGGCGCTCTGGGAGGCTGGGTCGACGGCCTGTTTGATTCGCAAACCGTATTCCTGACGGGCGCGCTGCTGGCGATGGTCTGGCTGTTTGTGGCCAGCACCATGAAAGAGCCACGCTACGTGAGTAGCCTGCGGGTAGAAATCCCGGATGACGTAGAGGTTAGCGACGCCTTAAAACAGCGTCTGGAAACGACGGCGGGGGTGAGCGAGGTGCTGGTTGTTCCGGAAGAGCGCAGCGTTTACGTTAAAATTGACAGCAAGGTGACCAACCGCTTTGAGGTGGAACAGGCGCTGAAGGCCTGAAAAAGCCCGGTAAAACCGGGCTTTTTAGTTTTAATCGCGGAAGTTTTTGAACTGGAAAGGCTGACCCAGATCGCCGCCGCGCACCAGCGCCATGACCGACTGGAGATCGTCGCGGGATTTCCCCGTCACGCGGATCTCTTCCCCCTGAATCTGCGCCTGCACCTTCAGCTTGCTGTCTTTAATGAGCTTAACGATCTTCTTCTGCACCGCGCTCTCAATGCCCTGCTTCAGCTTCGCTTCTACAAACCAGGTTTTGCCGCTGTGGACAAAATCTTCCGGCACATCGAGCGACGCGCCTTCAATGCCGCGCTTCAGCAGCTTGGCGCGCAGGATATCCAGCAGCTGGTTAACCTGGAAATCAGACTCGCTCAGCACCTTGATGGTCTTGTTCGCGTCGTTCAGCTCAATGGTCGCCTCTACGCCACGAAAATCGAAACGTGATTCAACCTCACGGATAGCATTATCTACGCCGTTACGCGCTTCCTGCAAATCAACTTCAGAAACAATATCGAAAGATGGCATCTTTTCTTCTCCCTTCATTTTTGTTGCGTTGCATAATACCTGCAACGAGGCATAACGAGAAGCTTAGCTGATGCCGCTATACTTAGCGTCATAGCACCTGGCGCAGTTCCGGGTGAGGAGGAACAATGAAAGTAACAGTGCTTGGATGCGGCGCACTTGGTCAACTCTGGCTTAGCGCGCTCTGCAAACAGGGACATAGCGTTCAGGGCTGGCTGCGTATTCCCCAGCCCTATTGCAGCGTGAACGTGATTGGAACCGACGGCTCCATTTTTAACGAGTCTTTGACGGCAAACGATCCGGAATTTCTCGCCAGCAGCGACCTGCTGCTGGTCACGCTGAAGGCCTGGCAGGTTTCCGATGCGGTGAAAAGCCTTGCCGCTCAGCTGCGTGAGAGCACGCCCATCCTGCTGATCCACAACGGAATGGGCACCATTGAAGAGCTGAAAGCCGTCCGTCAGCCGCTGCTGATAGGCACCACGACCCACGCGGCGCGTCGTGACGGTAACGTCATCATTCATGTTGCCAGCGGCGTCACCCATATCGGCCCGGCGCGTGAACAGAGCGGCGATTACAGCTACCTTGCGGATACCCTGCAAGGCACGTTGCCAGACGTCGCCTGGCACAATGCTATCCGCGCCGAACTGTGGCGCAAGCTGGCGGTAAACTGCGTGATTAACCCGCTTACCGCACTGTGGGATTGCCCCAACGGCGAGCTGCGCCATCATCCCGATGAGGTTGCGCTGATTTGCCGTGAGGTCGCCGCCGTGATTGAACGCGAAGGCCACCACACCTCCGAGGACGATTTACGCTATTATGTCGACCAGGTCATTGAGAGTACGGCAGAAAATATCTCCTCGATGTTGCAGGATATCCGGGCTATGCGGCATACCGAAATTGATTACATCACCGGTTATCTGTTAAAGCGTGCCCGGGCACACGGTATTACCGTTGCGGAAAACAGCCGTCTGTTTGAGTTAGTAAAACGAAAGGAGAGTGAGTATGAGCGCATCGGCACTGGTATGCCTCGCCCCTGGTAGCGAAGAGACGGAAGCGGTTACTGCCATTGATTTGATGGTACGCGGCGGCATTAAGGTGACTACCGCCAGCGTCGCCAGCGACGGAAGTCTGGCGATTACCTGCTCGCGCGGGGTGAAGATCCTGGCGGATGCACCGCTTGTACAGGTAGCGGACGGTGATTACGACATTATCGTTCTGCCGGGTGGCCTGAAGGGTGCAGAGTGTTTTCGCGACAGCCCGCTGCTGGTTGAAACCGTTCGCCAGTTTCACCTTTCCGGCCGCATCGTCGCGGCTATCTGCGCTGCCGCAGGTACGGTGCTGGTTCCGCACGACATTTTCCCCATCGGTAATATGACCGGTTTCCCTGGGCTAAAGGACACGATCCCGGAAGACCAGTGGGTGGATAAGCGTGTGGTCTGGGATCCGCGCGTTAACCTGCTCACCTGCCAGGGACCGGGCACCGCCATTGATTTTGGCTTAAAGATTATTGACCTGCTGGTCGGGCGCGAGAAAGCGTACGAGGTGGCGTCATCGTTAGTAATGGCGGCGGGAATTTATAATTATTACGAATAAAAGCAAAACGGCAACCGCACAGGTTGCCGTTTTTAATGTTTGCGCCCTCTCCCCGTGCGAGAGGGTCGGGGTGAGGGCATCAGGCCGCACTCCCCGACAATGAACTACGGGCGATACACCTTCACATTCGCAAAGCCCTGCTCGCGCAGGTACAGCGCCTGTAAGCGGCTCATCACACCGCGCTCGCACCACAGCAGATACGTTTTGCTCTGGTCGAGGTCGCCAAATTTGGTGCTCAGCTTGTAGAACGGCAGAGAAACCACCTCCACGCCATCCACCTGCAGCGGTTTGTCATCCTGCTCATCAACAGAGCGAATATCCAGAATCGCATCGTTAGCGCCGAAGCCGCTGACGGTTTCCACCTCAACCACGTCCTGCTCGGTCTGCTGGGCAATCTCGCGGATGTCGATGTTGGTCGCTTCCGCCACCACGTTGTCCAGGATGCTGAAATCGAAGTTCTCTTCTTCCGCTTCGATCTTCGCCTTCACCGCTTTCACGGTCGGGCTTTTTGAGATCACGCCGCAGTATTCCGGCATGGTGCGGGCAAAATCTTCGGTACCGATTTCGCGGGCCAGATCGATGATGTGCTCTTTATCGTGAGAAATCAGCGGACGCAGGATCAGGGTATCGGACACGTTGTCGATAAGACGCAGGTTGGTCAGCGTCTGGCTGGAGACCTGGCCCAGCGCTTCGCCGGTGACCAGCGCCTGCACGCCGTAGCGCTCGGCCACTTTGGATGCCGCGCGCACCATCATACGCTTGAGGATGACGCCCATCTGGCCGTCATCCACTTTTTCGAGGATTTCGCCCACCACCGGCTCAAAGTTAATTGCCACAAAACGCACGCGGTGGGAGCTACCGAAGCGGTTCCACAGGTAATGCGCCACCTGACGAACGCCGATTTCATGCGCCGCGCCGCCCAGGTTGAAGAAGCAGTAGTGCACGCGACAGCCGCGACGCATCAGCATATAGCTGGAGACGCCGGAGTCGAACCCGCCGGAGATCAGCGACAGCACATCCTCCTGCGTGCCGATTGGAAAACCGCCAATACCCTCATAGCGGCCTTTTACCAGCAGCAGACGATCGTTTTCGATCTCAAGATTAACGGTCACGTCCGGATTCGTCAGACGCACGCGCGCCGTCTCAACGTGCTGGTTCAGACCGCCGCCGACGTAGCGCTCGACTTCAATCGAGCTAAACTCATGCTTACCGCGACGCTTCACGCGCACGCAGAAGGTTTTGCCTTCGATTTGGTCGCGGTACTGCACCAGCGCTTTTTCGAAGATGTCATGCATATCGGTGAACGGAACATCTTCCACTTCCAGGATATGGTGAATGCCCGGGATACGGGTCAGCGCGTCGCGGATATCCTGACGTTTGTTTTCGTCTTTCGCGCGGACTTCAACGTGGTCCCAGTGGCGCACCACGGCGAGGGTATCGTCGTAGTGTTTTAATACGTTACGAATGTTCCCGGTGAGAATTTTAATAAAGCGCAAACGCACAGATTGGCTTTTGATGGTGATTTCAGGGAACAATTTAATGATAAACTTCATGGCGGCAATGTTTCTTAGGCAAGCGGTTGGGCTTGTAATGGAAAAGTACAGCAGCCCCTATAACCGAAGACTGCTTCCAGGCGCGCAAGTATACCACCATCGCGCGGCTCCTGTGCACATTGCGCGTTATTTGATAATTGCCCCGAGTCCGTTACCATGGCGGGGCTAAAAGATAAGAGTCAATTCACTATGCCGAAGAAGAACGACGCACCGGCCAGTTTCGAAACTGCGCTGAGTGAGCTTGAGCAGATTGTTACCCGCCTTGAGAGCGGCGATTTACCGCTGGAAGAGGCGCTGAACGAATTTGAACGCGGCGTGCAGCTAGCGCGCCAGGGGCAGGTAAAGCTTCAGCAGGCCGAGCAGCGCGTGCAGATCCTGCTTTCCGACAGCGAAGACGCTAAAACCACGCCATTCACACCGGACGCCGAGTAAATGGATTTTGCCAACGCGCTTCAGGCGCGCGTCGCTCGCGCCAACGACGCCCTGCGCCGTTTTATTGAGCCGCAGCCTTTTCAGAACACTCCACTGGTTGAAGCCATGCACTATGGCGCACTCTTGGGTGGTAAACGTCTGCGCCCGTTCCTCGTCTATGCCACGGGAAATATGTTCGGCATCAGCGATAGCACGCTGGACGCCCCGGCAGCCGCCGTGGAGTGCATCCATGCCTACTCGCTGATCCATGACGATTTGCCGGCCATGGACGATGACGATTTGCGTCGCGGTCAGCCGACCTGCCATATCAAATTTGGCGAAGCGAATGCGATTCTGGCGGGTGATGCCCTGCAAACCCTGGCCTTCTCGATTCTGAGCGATGCGCCGATGGTTGAGGTAAGCGACCGTGACCGTCTGGCGATGGTGTCTGAACTGGCCATGGCCAGCGGCGTCGCCGGCATGTGCGGCGGTCAGGCGCTGGATTTAGAGGCTGAAGGTTGTCAGGTTAATCTGGAACAGCTGGAGCGTATTCACCGTCATAAAACGGGCGCACTGATTCGTGCAGCCGTTCGCCTGGGCGCACTGAGTGCGGGTGAACGCGGGCGAAAAGCCCTGCCGATTCTGGACAGATACGCAGAAAGTATCGGTCTGGCATTCCAGGTTCAGGATGACATTCTGGATGTGGTGGGCGATACTGCAACATTGGGAAAACGTCAGGGTGCGGATCAGCAGCTTGGCAAAAGTACCTACCCCGCCCTGCTGGGCCTTGAGCATGCCCAACGTAAAGCCCGGGATCTGATAGACGATGCCCGCCGCTCGCTGAACGAGCTGGCCGCGCAATCGCTGGATACCTCGGCACTGGAAGCGCTAGCGGACTACATAATCCAGCGTGATAAATAAACTATATATCTCGATGAGCCTTTGATGAGTTTTGATATTTTGCCAAATACCCGACACTGGCGTTAGTTGACTCCACTCAGGAGTTACGTCTGTTGCCGAAAGAGAGTCTGCCGAAGCTGTGTGACGAGCTGCGTCGCTACCTGCTCGACAGCGTCAGCCGCTCCAGCGGCCCACTTCGCCTCCGGACTTGGCACGGTTGAGCTGACCGTGGCGTTGCATTACGTCTATAACACGCCGTTCGATCAGCTGATCTGGGATGTGGGCCACCAGGCCTACCCGCACAAAATTCTGACCGGTCGTCGCGATAAAATTGGCACCATTCGCCAGAAAGGTGGCCTGCACCCGTTCCCGTGGCGCGGTGAGAGCGAATTTGACGTGCTCAGCGTCGGCCACTCCTCCACGTCCATTTCGGCGGGTATCGGTATTGCCGTTGCCGCCGAAAAAGAAAATAAGCAGCGCCGCACGGTCTGCGTGATTGGCGACGGGGCGATCACCGCCGGGATGGCCTTCGAGGCCATGAACCACGCGGGCGATATCAAGCCGGACATGCTGGTTATCCTCAACGATAACGAAATGTCGATCTCTGAGAACGTCGGCGCGCTGAACAACCACCTGGCGCAGCTGCTTTCCGGCAAGCTTTACTCCTCGCTGCGGGAAGGCGGGAAAAAAGTTTTCTCCGGCGTCCCGCCGATTAAAGAGCTGCTCAAGCGTACCGAAGAACACATCAAAGGCATGGTCGTGCCGGGTACGCTTTTTGAAGAGCTGGGCTTTAACTATATTGGCCCGGTTGACGGCCACGACGTGCTGGGGCTGGTGACCACGCTTAAGAACATGCGCGACCTGAAAGGCCCGCAGTTCCTGCACATCATGACCAAAAAAGGGTCGTGGCTACGAGCCGGCGGAAAAAGATCCGATCACGTTCCACGCGGTACCAAAATTCGACCATACCAGCGGCTGTCTGCCGAAAAGCAGCGGCGGCATGCCGAGCTATTCAAAAATCTTCGGCGACTGGCTGTGCGAAACGGCGGCGAAAGACAACAAGCTGATGGCGGTCACGCCCGCCATGCGCGAAGGCTCCGGCATGGTGGAGTTTTCCAAAAAATACCCGGATCAGTACTTCGACGTTGCGATTGCCGAGCAGCATGCGGTCACCTTCGCGGCGGGCCTGGCGATTGGCGGATACAAACCGGTGGTGGCGATTTACTCCACGTTCCTGCAGCGCGCCTACGATCAGGTTATCCATGACGTTGCCATTCAGAAGCTGCCGGTGCTGTTTGCTATCGATCGCGCGGGCATCGTGGGGGCTGACGGCCAGACGCACCAGGGGGCGTTTGACCTCTCCTTCCTGCGCTGCATCCCGGACATGATTATCATGACGCCAAGCGACGAGAACGAGTGTCGTCAGATGCTCTTTACCGGCTACCACTATCAGGACGGACCCTGCGCGGTGCGTTATCCGCGCGGCAATGCCCTGGGCGTTGAGCTTAAGCCGCTGGAAAAGCTGGACATCGGTAAAGGTCTGGTGAAACGCCGCGGCGAAAAAGTGGCGATTTTGAACTTTGGCACGCTGATGCCTGAAGCGGCAAAAGCCGCTGAAGCCCTGAATGCGACGCTGGTCGATATGCGCTTTGTGAAGCCGCTCGATGAATCGCTTATCTTGAGCATGGCGGAAAGCCACGACGTGCTGGTTACGCTGGAAGAGAACGCCATCATCGGTGGCGCGGCAGCGGCGTTAACGAGGTGCTGATGGCGAACCGTAAGCTGGTTCCGGTGCTGAACCTCGGCCTGCCGGACCACTTCATCCCGCAAGGCACACAGGACGAGGCGCGCGCGGACATTGGTCTGGACGCCGCCGGTATTGAAGCCAGAATCCGCAGCTGGCTGGCCTGATCCCTCCCCTTTTCTGCTCCTGCTATGCTTAAACGTATTGTTTAAACAGCAGGAGCGGAACCATGCAATACACGACATTAGGAAAAACGGACCTCAGGGTGTCCCGGCTTTGCCTGGGCTGCATGACGTTTGGCGAGCCTGACCGGGGAAACCACGCCTGGACGCTGCCGGAAGAGAGCAGCCGCCCCATCATCAAACGCGCCATTGACGGCGGCATTAACTTCTTTGATACCGCCAACAGCTACTCCGACGGCAGCAGCGAAGAGATCGTGGGCCGCGCCCTGCGGGATTTTGCCCGTCGGGATGAGGTAGTGGTCGCCACCAAGGTGTACTATCCGGTGGGTGACCTGGCCGAAGGCCTTTCGCGCGCGCAGATCCTGCGCTCCATTGATGACAGCCTCAGACGCCTGAACATGGATTACGTTGACCTGCTGCAAATCCACCGCTGGGACTACAACACCCCGATTGAAGAGACGCTTGAAGCCCTGAACGACGTCGTGAAGGCCGGTAAAGCGCGCTACATTGGCGCGTCGTCTATGCACCCGTCGCAGTTCGCTCAGGCGCTCGATCTCCAGGCGCAGCACGGCTGGGCACGCTTTGTCACTATGCAGGATCACTACAACCTGCTCTATCGCGAAGAAGAGCGCGAGATGCTGCCGCTCTGCTATCAGGAAGGCGTGGCGGTGATCCCGTGGAGCCCGCTGGCGCGCGGGCGTTTAAACCCGCCCGTGGGGGGAGACCACGGCCCGCCTGGTGTCGGATGAAGTGGGGAAAAATCTGTACGACGCCACCGAAGCCAGCGATGCGCTAATTGCCGAACGCGTGGCCGGGATCGCCGACGATACCGGAGCAACCCGCGCCCAGGTGGCGCTGGCGTGGCTGCTGAGCAAGCGCGGCGTCGCCGCGCCGATCGTGGGTACATCGCGGGAAGAACAGCTGGATGAGCTGCTGAGCGCGGTGGATTTATCGCTGACGCCGGAGCAGATTGCCGAGCTGGAGACGCCGTACCAGCAGCATCCGGTGGTGGGGTTTAAGTAAGCAAGCGCCGGGTAGCGCAGCGCTTACCCGGCGCTCAAAACATTCAGCCGAAGTGGTCGTACCCTTTCCAGTCGAGCGTAACCGGCGCGCCCTCACGGACAAACTGCAAACCTTCACTTTCAGGCATCACCTGCCCGATGCAGGTAAATTTCGCGCCCAGATGCGCTAACGCCACATCCAGCGTTCCGCGGTTCAGTTCTGGCACGGTGAAGCACAGCTCGTAATCTTCCCGCCGGATAGCGCCCAGCGCAGCGCCTGTTCAGGCGCTGCATGGCGCAGCAGCTGCTCTGACAGCGGGAACAGGTCCAGATCGATACGCGCCCCCCACGCCGCTGGCCTTGAGGATGTGGCCGAGATCGGAGATCAGCCCGTCAGACAGATCGATAGCGGAGCTGGCGCGCTCGCGCAGCGCCTGACCGTGCAGAATACGCGGCGTTGGCCGCAGGTGGCGCTTCACCAGGTATGCCGCATCGTCGGCGTCGTTAACCTTCAGGCGGTCCTGGAGGATCGCCAGCCCCGCCGCGCTGTCCCCCGGCGTACCGGTCACGTAGATCCAGTCGCCCGGTTTTGCACCCGAGCGCTTCAGCGCACGTCCCACCGGCACGTAGCCGTGGATCGCCAGGGTCATCGACAGCGGACCGGCCGTGGTATCACCGCCAATCAGCTGCATATCGTAATAGTTCAGCTGCTCAAACAGCGCATCGCTAAAGGCTTCAAGCCAGGCTTCATCCACCTCTGGCAGCGTCAGGGCCAGCGTCAGCCAGGCGGGATCGGCGCCCATTGCCGCCAGATCGCTGACGTTAACCGCCAGCGCTTTATACGCCAGATCGGCAGGAGCGATATCAGGTAAAAAATGACGTCCGCACACTAAGGTGTCGGTGCTGATTGCCAGCGTCTGTTTTTCGGAACATTGAGAAGTGCACAGTCATCGCCAATGCCGGTTTCAACATCAAGACGAGAGGTTCTGACACGGTCGAAATAACGGGCAATCAGGGGAGAATTCGCCGCATGCCATACGTTATGCCTCAGCAAATAAAAGAAAAAACCGGAGCCGCACTGCCCGTCAGGCAACGCAGGACTCCGGTTTGCGGATCACTTTTTGTGGGGACGGATCGCAGGTGCGGCTTTATCCAGCACGCCGTTAACAAATTTGTGGCTGTCTTCAGCGCCGAAGGTTTTCGCCAGCTCGATCGCTTCGTTGATGGCTACCTTGTACGGCACATCATCACGTTTTGACAGCTCAAACAGCGCGATACGCAACACTGCCTTTTCCACCTGACCCAGCTCTTCCAGCAGGCGGGACAGGTATGGCTTCATCAGACCATCGAGATACGCGCTATTAGTCGCCACTCCCGACAGCAGTTCACGGAAGTACAGAACGTCAACGTCTTTCACGTCCTGTTCTGACAGGAACTGGTATTCAACATCAGCGATGTCGTTCTGGGACAACTGCCAGGAGTAAAGTGCCTGGACGGCACATTCACGGGCGCGGCGACGAGCAGCAGGTTTCACGGAATTCCCCTTACAAAAAATCAGGCCTTAATGGCTTTCAATACATTGATCATTTCAAGCGCGGTCAGTGCAGCTTCTGCACCTTTGTTACCGGCTTTGGTACCAGCACGTTCGATGGCTTGTTCAATACTTTCGGTAGTCAGCACGCCGAACGCGACAGGAATTTCAGCATCCTGTGCAACGTGTGCCAGACCATTGCTTGCACCGCCCGGCAACGTACTCGAAGTGCGCAGTGCCGCCACGAATAACGGTACCCCAGCGCAATCACGGCGTCGTATTTACCGGTTTTCGCCAGCGCGCCCGCTGCCAGTGGCAGTTCGTATGCACCTGGAACCCAAACAACGGTAATGTTGTCATCTTTAACCTGGCCGATACGTTTCAGGGCGTCAACCGCACCTTCCAGCAGGCTATCGTTGATGAAGTTGTTGAAACGCGCAATGGTGATGGCGACGCGAGCGTCCGGGGTAGCTACAGCAAGCTTCAATAATGTTCATACTCTTCCTTTACGGGTTCATTTGGCCCCGCAGGGGGGCGGATTTTATCATAATACTTTGCGCGCTGCTTCCCTATTTCGGGAGCAATTACGCTGTCGTTAAATGGAGGCAGACATCCGGACCCACCGGACGTATCTCGCTGAAGGCGAGTTGCGGTGCGTCGGCCAGTTTTTCAAGGCCGGGCAGCACAAACAGGCCGCGCGCGTCATTACCTAACAGTTTAGGTGCAAGGTAGACGATCAGCTCATCCACCAGCCCCGCCTGGAGCAGCGCGCCGGCGAGCGTCGGGCCCGCTTCGACCCAGATGCTGTTAACCTGCTGTTTGCCAAGCAGCATCATCAGCACCACCAAATCGAGATGCCCGTTGTGCTCCGGCACCATTATGCTGCGCACGCCTTCCGGCCACGCGCGCGTATCGTCTTTAGTGCGCGCAATCCAGGTTTCACCCGGCTGCTGCACGATGCGGTGCTCCGGCGTCACGCGGTTCTGGCTATCGATGATAATGCGCAGCGGCTGGCGCAGGTTCTCCTGCGGATAAAGCGCCTGAGTATCGGAGTTCAGCTCGTCCCAGCGCACGGTCATGGCCGGATCGTCAGCCAGCACCGTTTCACTGGTAGTGAGAATAGCATGGCTTTGCGCGCGCAGACGTTGTCACATCGCGCCTTGCCTGTGGCGACGTGATCCACTGGCTTTCACCGTTCGCCATCGCCGTACGGCCGTCCAGCGACGCGCCAAGCTTCAGCTGGATAAACGGGAAGCCGGTGCGCATACGCTTCAGGAACCCTTTGTTGATCGCTTCCGCATCCTGCATCATCAGGCCGTGACTGACGTCGATCCCTTCCTGCTGCAGGCGGTAAAGGCCGCGCCCCGCCACCTGCGGGTTAGGATCCTGCATGGCGGCAACAACGCGCGAGACGCCTGCCGCAATCAGCGCTTCGCAGCACGGCGGCGTGCGCCCGTGATGGCTGCACGGCTCAAGCGTAACGTAGGCCGTTGCGCCACGCGCTTTTTTCTCCCGCCATGCGCAGGGCATGAACTTCGGCATGCGGCTCGCCCGCGCGGTAGTGAAAACCTTCCCCTACGATCTCGCCATTGTTCACAATAACGCACCCAACATTCGGGTTAGGGTGAGTGGTAAACCGACCGCGCTGCGCCAGCTTCATGGCTCGCGCCATGTACATCTCGTCCTGCATGGTCTTAATCCTGTAAGCGGGCGATCTCTTCGCCAAACTCTTTGATATCTTCAAAGCTACGGTAAACCGAGGCGAAGCGGATATAGGCGACTTTATCGAGCTTTTTCAGCTGCTCCATCACCAGATTACCGATCATTTTTGCTCGGCACTTCGCGCTCGCCCAGACCCCGCAGATAAGATTTAATATGGTTTAGCGCCATTCGACGTCATCGGAGCTGACGGGCCGCTTCTCCAGCGCCTTGAGCATTCCGCTGCGCAATTTCTCTTCGTTGAACGGCTCGCGCACATCGTTACTTTTTACCACGCGCGGCATCACCAGCTCTGCCACCTCGAAGGTGGTAAAACGCTCGTTGCACACCAGGACACTGCCGACGACGGCGCACGGAAGACCCTTCGCCTACAAGACGTGAGTC
>CATOUR010000754.1:17500-22500 GCA_951848785.1 Callosobruchus maculatus | reverse complement strand
GTATGTATGTATGTATGTATGTATGTATGTATGTATGTATGTCTGTATGTCTGGTATGTATGTATGTATGTATGTATGTATGTATGTATGTAAGTATGTATGTATGTATGTATGTATGTATGTATTATGTATGTATGTAGTATGTATGTATGTATGTATGTATGTATGTATGTATGTATGTATGTCTGTATGTATGTATGTCTGTATGTCTGTGTGTCTGTATGTATGTATGTCTGTATGTATGTATGTATGTATGTATGTTGTGATGGTTCCGAATAATTCCCGGTTTTCGGATCAGGGATCGTGGTTCGAAAGTAAGTGCGGATGTGACAGGATACAATTTATTTACTTGCGATGAAGGTACAAATACCTTAAAACTATTACAGCAGAAAAGTGCCCGACCGCGACCATTGAATAATAGCCCGAACGTAAACGCAACCTCGTCGTCCGCTGATAGAGGCGACTGACTTCTTGTCAGAATCTGTCAGACTGACCGATACTGTCTCTCTTCCTACACTATCGTCTTATGGCATCGCAACTTCACTGAAACCACTACATAACCCCCCACTTAAATTGATAATATAAAGAAATTTAAGTACTACGGTGACGAAGCAGAGCAGAGGGTGAAAGCGATGCCTAGACACTCTAACTTTCCATCAGAACGCTGGTTGCTTATAGGGCTTGAGGTTGATAATGTTTTCCTTTGATCTGAACCCCTCTTCTGTTGTGCCTATGATATACGAATTGGGTCCCGCCTGTTCAACCACAGTATACGGTCGTGGTATAATAGGAAAAATTTACCTATAAGTTTAGCTTCGGCCGACGAATGAGGGTGAGTTTTCACAAGAACCTTATCGCCCGGTGCAAAAACCATCGGTTCCTTACTCCTACCCTCTTGAGCTACCCTTACCCTTCTAGCCGCTCCGTCCTTCAACCGTTCGAATGCCACGCGTCGGTCCTCCTCCAACATCGTCTCATCACACTCTGGAGTTTCGGGAAACTTTACGAAATGCCGTACCGGGTTCACCTCAGCAGTGCCAAACTGGTTATATTCCGGAGAATAACCTGTACTCAGATTGATGGCGCTATTGAGACATTCCTCAACCCTTTTCAGTTTATTTGGCAAGCGGTATGCGTTTCGCGGCAATAGGTCTGAGCATGCGCCCAATCTCACGATTATACCGTTCGGTTAAATTCCTTGAGGGAAGTAACTTGAAATAAACTTACATTTAAATCCCAGCTTCGGTAAGCTGTTCTTTCCAAATATGGCTAGTGAATTGTGTGCCATTGTCAGATAAAATACACGCAGGTTTCCGAACTGCGGAATATAATCTTCGAACAACCGCCTAAGCAATGTCTTTGCGGTAGCTCGACGCACAGCATATACTTTAATGAACTTCGTAAAAGCATCCACGAGAACGAACAACTGTGTGACACCCCCTCGACCCTCCGGTAACGGTCCTATGAGATCGACACACACAAGCTGCCCCGGTTTTTCTACTAAAACAGAATGAAGTTCGCCCCTTGATATTGGCGAAGGTTTAGCCTTCTGGCATAGGTCGCAGGCTGCTACTAATTGCCTGATGTGTCGCTGCATACGAGGCCAATAAAAACTCTTACGCATATAAGCATATGTTTTAGCTTTTCCGAAATGTCCCATAGATCTATGATGCGCCAGAACCAATTCTCTTATTTGACTATCAGGCACGCAAAGTTTATATCCCGTATTCCTAGTGTCGCCCCTCTTAAACAATAACCCCTCGTAAACAACAAACCATTCATAAATTTTGAGTTCCCCCTCTGTAAATACTCGTGCATCACGACTTATCATTTCCAAAAATTCAATTTTCTCCTTGATCCAGGCCTGTTCCAGCTGATCGCGTCGCAGCGTTTTAAAATGCTTCTTTAGCTCCGAAAAGTCACTAGTCAGTTTTATTAAAGAAATCTGCACATTGGTGCAGACGTCCGGTGTGCTTACTTTTCTATCTTTTAAGGGATAACGTGATAACGCATCAGCCATTTTGTTATCCGATCCACTACAATATTCTATTCTGAAGTCAAATTCCTGGATCAAAATTATCCAGCGCGACAACCTCGCTGAGCGTAGCTTACATGACATTAAGTAACTAAGTGCTTTATGATCAGTGACAATCACCAAGTCCCTTCCCAAAACTAAAGTGCGCCACTGCCTCAAACAATAAACAACCGCCCATGCTTCTTTCTCAGTTATAGTGTAATTTACCTGCGCACCCTTTAAAACCGAGCTCGTAAAACAGACATATCGTCTCTCCCCCGTATCGTCGATCTGGTAAAGACTACCCCCCACAGCATAATTCGACGCATCACACTGGATATAAAAAGTACGCTTAAAATCGGGATGCGTAAGCATCATTTCCTTAAGAAACGCGCGCTTAATTTCCGTGAAACTACTATTTTCAATGCTCCCCCAATGCCACTTCTCATAGTGCCTCTTTACCATCGGCGTACCGTCAAAACATTCATCGTAGCTAATATCAAACTTTTCGCATAGATTTATTGAGATTCTCTGCGCATCACATCGAAATGACAGATTTATATATAAACTCTCGCCGTTTATGGTCAAATTCAGCTTTGAATGTTGATAATCAAGCTGAGCTTGATGTTTATAGAGCCAATTTGAACCGAAAATTATATCACAATTTAATTGTGGTATAACTAAGCAATTCACGTCCATCGACTTATCAGCTAACTCAACAGGTACAAGGATTTGTGACTTAATCCTTTGAGTTGTACCGCCTACAGCCACAGATACTATTCCACGAGTTACAGGTAAAGTGGAAAATTTACCCCTGTTACACAACTCCAAATAGATTTTTTCAGATAAAGCGCAGATATCTGAACCGCTATCAATCAGTACCTCAACAGACATACCAAAAATCTGTATATTAATGGTAGGCGAAGTGCCCTCCTCCTCCTGCGTGCCGTCCTCTGGATCGCTTAAAAGATCTACTTCCGGTTCTTCCATACAAACTAAAGTACGTACATTGTGACCTTGGTTATTACCTCTTACGATTGGTGGATCGTCTCTTTGTGCGTTCCGATTATGACCTGCCCTATTATTGTCAGCCGGAATTCGTCTATTCATAGGTTCCCCTGGTATATTTGCAACTCGATTTGAACTCCCCACTACATAGGATTCGTCTATTTCTCTCAGGTATTCCTCGACAGTCTCTAGTGATGTAAATTTATTAATCACTATACCCCGCCTGATCTCTGCCGAAAAATGCTTACCTAACATTCCTATGAGCTGTTCTACCGGAATCTCATTGTCTAGAAACTTGGCCTGTGACACTAAGTCAAAAAAATAGTCCGCGCGACTTCCATTTCTGTACGCTCCATAAACTAATGTCATATATAGCTCCCTCTGTTTTTCTATACCCCAGAACCTATCTTTGAACGCTTGTTTAAAAGAGTTGATATCGGTCAACGAGTCCTCCCTTAAACTCGCCCATTCCGCTGCCGAACCTCTTAAACATCCGATCGCGAGACCCAACATAGCCTGCTCAGGTACACCAGCATCATAAAACGTTTTGTCTAATCTTTTCAAGAAAAGCATGGGGTGCATCTTACCATATGCAGAATAAATCAAGTTTCCACCCCCCAGCTCTTTCCAATTCATAATATAAAATCGGTCGTTAGTCCCCTCGTGAGACTTTGTATCTCCACCCCCCTTACACGCTGGCTCTACCACTGATTTTCCTGAATTTATATTACCATTTTCCCCTGATTGAGACATGGCAACCGCGTCGGTCAGCTGGCCAACCGTATTTTTGAGTTCGCTGACTGAAATGCATAAATTGCGAACTAGTGCCTCAAGGTCAGCTGAAGCACCCCCTACACTCTCCCCTCTGCTTCTCCTCTTACGACGACTAGTCATTTTACATATACCTTCAAAAACTTAGTGTAAAATATTAACAGTAGTAATATTCATACAAAAGTTCAACCCAAAGCTTAACGTTTACCCCGTAGTCTGTACACCAACTCATCAACAGTCAACAGTAGTATAAAAATCTCTCACCGTATCCGATGCATGTACATTGGGTTTACCTAACGCTGGCAGCACCACCTGGAACCTGAAAATCCAGCCTGTGGGCTGTACGTTGAGCGTGGCAGCAATCCAACGCCGCCCGAAGCCTCCAATCACGCCCTCCTTTGATGCACGCCTTCGCCGGCACGCCTTGCTGCGAGAAGTACGCTGAACGTATTGACGTATCGCTATCTCCTTCAGCCTTGTTGCATCCGTCTTACGCCCCACGTTGGGCGCCAAATGTGATGGTTCCGAATAATTCCCGGTTTTCGGATCAGGGATCGTGGTTCGAAAGTAAGTGCGGATGTGACAGGATACAATTTATTTACTTGCGATGAAGGTACAAATACCTTAAAACTATTACAGCAGAAAAGTGCCCGACCGCGACCATTGAATAATAGCCCGAACGTAAACGCAACCTCGTCGTCCGCTGATAGAGGCGACTGACTTCTTGTCAGAATCTGTCAGACTGACCGATACTGTCTCTCTTCCTACACTATCGTCTTATGGCATCGCAACTTCACTGAAACCACTACAATGTATGTATGTATGTATGTATGTATGTATGTATGTATGTATGTATGTATGTATGTATGTATGTATGTATGTATGTATGTATGTATGTATGTATGTATGTATGTATGTATGTATGTATGTATGTATGTATGTATGTCTGTATGTATGTATGTCTGTATGTATGTATGTATGTATGTCTGTATGTATGTATGTCTGTATGTCTGTATGTATGTATGTATGTATGTATGTATGTATGTATGTATGTATGTAATTATGTATGTATGTATGTATGTAATTATGTATGTATGTATGTATGTATGTATGTATGTATGTATGTATGTATGTATGTATGTATGTATGTATGTATGTATGTATGTATGTATGTATGTATGTATGTATGTATGTATGTATGTATGTA
>CATOUR010000754.1:5000-12500 GCA_951848785.1 Callosobruchus maculatus | reverse complement strand
ACGCAATCGAAAATACTCGCAACTACAATCAAAACACGGACTTGGGAAGTAAAAATGGCGTCTAGTAGATTCTAAAAAATTAAGTCAAGTTGGTGACTCAGTACTTCCCACACATTACGCTGATACCAGTTTATTATTTTCCCATAGCATGAAGCTTTAGTCTGAGATCTCTTCCAACCAAATAATCGCCAGCCCCCCCCCTAAAATTGTCTTATGCCGCTAAGTCTTTCCTTCACAGGTTAATGGACAGCCATTATCGATACTACAAACTTCTCAGTTTTACAAAACCCTACCCCTCAACCACCTCACATTGACCCCCACTCAAAGAACTGGTAGGATATGATCAGGAACCCCTAAAACATCTAAAAACCGAATTTGAGTTGTTTTCATACTTTTCGTTCTTTGATTATTGCTACGCTGCCACTGGCACGATTCTTAACAAACATATGCGTTTTCCATTCTCACCACGGTAACAGTATACTGTGTCAAAATTTCAATAGAATCAATTTAGTAGTGTCCACGTTACAAAACAAAAAACGATTTAAACCAATAAAATCAATAAAGTCCCTTAGTTTCCGTAATAGGCTAGGCAATGTTTGGATGGACCTAAAAAGGTGATTTGTGTCGCTAGATCTTCCTTCACAGGTTAGTGGACAGCCTATTATGAGTACAAAAAAATGTTTAATTTTTCAAGCCCCAACCCCCAACCACCCCAATTTCACCCCCACCCGAAAAAACGCAGAAAATAATCAGGAACCTTTAAAACGCTTAAAAACGAAGTTTGAGCTGTTTTTATATTTTTAGTTTTTCTATTATTTCTGCGCCGCCACTGGCACGATTTAGAAAAACAATACGCGTTTTCTATCTACGCCACGGTAGTAATACTGTATCAAAATTTCACTAAAATCAATCCAACAGTTTCCTCGTTACACAATATAGAACAATCTAAAGCAATACTCTCGTATGTTTACATCAGAAAAAAAAGTCCTTTGCTTTCTGTAATAGGCAAGGCAATGTTCGGATGGACCTAAAAAAGTTATTTATATCGCCAGGTCTTCCTTCACAGGTCAGTGGACAGTCTATTATGAAAGCAACAAATTTTTCAATTTTACAACCCCCACCCCCCAACCACCCCAATTTCATCCCCACCCAAAAAAGTAGTAAATGATCAGGGACCCCTAAAACGCCTAAAAACGAAGTTTCAGCAATATTTAATTTTTTTTGTTTTTTTGCCAATTACTCCGCCGCCTATGCAAAATTATAGGAACATTATCTACTACGACCCCACAGCATACCGCTGCCCAAATTTCATTACAATCCATGCAGCGGTTGCTGAGATTACGAGGCTAGAAAAAAGCGGCAGACAGACAGACCGACGGAAATGAGTGACGTGGATTTTTGTTACCTAGACATCATAAAACCCCCAAAAATTGCATTATCTCAAAATCGAAAATTTTCGCGATCACAATACTCCCCTCACCTATCGGTGCGGGAAGTAAAATGTTGTCACAGTCACGATGAGAAGATATCATAATCCCGTTAGTAGCAAGCAACTAGTTTCCAAGTTATTCATATGGTTGCACCAGAATTGTGACGCGTTGTAAGAATTATCACTGTATAATTGCGCACCCTATTGTTCCGCCGCATATATATTGGAGGTAAATATTCACTTAAGTTTGAAACGTACAGTATATAACCAGGATCAAAAATATTCATCGAGTAATAAGAAATATTGAATGAACACAAAAAAATTCAGTATTTCCACATACCCACTCTATTAGCTACTCAATTTCACTCCCTTTCCTCGAAAAATTTAAAAATTGAAACAGTCAGAGCTCTTAAACACCCGTTTTTGATACGTTCACACATGAACCTTCTTGTAATTACAAATATAGTCTGGTTAAAGATTCTGCGCCGGTACTCTGTATCTTAGAAACGTGTTTCTATACACTATGTGCTATGGGATCGGGTGGCCTCGTAAATATGACAGCGTGCCATGACAGCGTAGTAGACACGTGATAGGCACCGATCTGCCCGATCGTCATGGTCGTCATGGTGATATAAACATGTTTATATCTCTTAAGTTAGAGAGTACCTACGCTATAGTCTTATTTTCAGATAATTATTGAAATTGACTTCTGGTTTTTATTTGTGAATTGTCAATTGTGATAGCCATGAATTCATTTTGATTTTCACATAAAAGTGGCCATATCTCTGAAAATACCCTGTATAACCTGATAAACCCCTATATTGCCGGAATAGGGAAAACGAGCGCAATCCAAAAATTGGGGTAATATACAGGGTGTTCCATAAAAAACATAACTTTGGTATGCAGTGCGTTTATGAAACGCCCTGTATGTTACAAAATAATCTTAAAATGTAGACCTTAGCTTTGCCCATAACTTTTATTCGAAAGTTTTTCTTGTATCATGATAACGGAGGGACCAAACTTTGGAATATAAGTTGATCACCCTGTATATATGGTTCTACAAGAATTGCGATATGTTGTAAGAAATGTATAATTGCGCAGCGTTTCGTTTTGCATATATTAGAGGCGAATATGCACCTAAGTTTGAAACGTACAGTATGTAACCATGATCAAATATTCATCGAGTGACAAGAAATATTCAGTGAACACAAAAAAATCAATTCCTCCACATCCTCACTCTATTTGCTACTCCCTCCCCCAGACAAATCAAAACAATCAGACCTCTAAGGTTCGATCGTGTTCCAAAAATACTTTTTTTCATTTATTACTATTCTCCGGTAAAACATTCTTAAAATTATCGTACTACTATGACCCGATATCATATCGCTTCCCAGACATATCAAAATCTGTGCAGCCGTTACTGAGACTAAGCGGATAGGAGAACACAGAGAGACCGACAGACAGACAGCCTTTGACAGTGCCATAGTTTTACATCATGTTGTCACCATGAAACGGCCATAAATCATATAATCTCAAAATCGAAAGTGATCGCGGTTACAATACTGTCCAGCTACCTTTCGTTGTGGAAAGTCAAAAATCATGCGAAAGTTCACTAGAAAAGTTAAAAAAGTGATAATATGTTGCGTTGGATTTTCAGTAAGCGCCAAACAGTATTCACAACTTAAATGCAAAAGACCACAACTATCTGATGCGCATGGGCGCTAGGTCAGTATTTTCCTGTGTATTAGGCCACAATTCCGTAGTCTTGCGGAGGCACAGTGTGTGAAGCTTTTATCCTGACTTCATAAGTAGAGCATTTCGTTCAAAATTATGACATAAAATTGGTAAATCTGACAACACTGATGTTATCGTTTTTGAATTCTGTATGTTCAAGAACCCCCAAGTATTGAATTTCATCGTTCCGGCTGTGGCAGTTTTGGAAATATTTAAGCGTTCCGGTACAGTTTACTGAAAAAGAGGTGTTGCCGTACCTCAATAATTAACAGAAACAAAATTTTGAAATTGTGACGTCTTACTAAGTCCGTCATGTGCAAAATTCATTGCAATAAAAATAAGCAGAGGATTCTGTTTAAAATAAATTAAAATCGGGGATATTTATTTAAAAATTTGGAAAAATAATTTATAACTTGGCAACGTCGCAAACGCGAAAAAAAATATTACAAGGCGAGATAGGGTATTAGTAGATATTTCTATTTAAAATAAAACATACAGGGTGTTACGTTTAAAAAAACAAAGTAAAATGACCTTCAAATTGCCGTAATTTAAAATTCTGCCAAAAACACCCTTTAGATACAAATTGCTGGTAACATCCAAAATAGTATCCACTTAATATTCAGGTAACTCGCTGTATAATATTATCGAGAAAAGTTTAAAGAGTATATCAATTTGGACGTATTACGTGCGACCTTACAAATCCGGAAATTAATAGAAAACAAATTATAACTTCATCGCAACCGATCCAAAAAATATTTTAGGGTTGAATAGAGATCAATGATGGAAACTAGAAGAGGTTAAGAAAAAGTTACAGTTCCATATAAAAAAATCAAGTTGAACACTATCCTATTTTCCCGCAACACCCTGTATATCTCAAAATATTTTTAGAATATGCGCCTTAAGTAACCAAATAACTTTTGTATTTGACATTTTCTTCTATCCGGTATACCTTGCGATATATCGAAGAATTACACACTAACTGGACACCCTATAGTGCTTTAAACAGACACTGTGCTTATACGGTCGTTTTTAGATTATGAACATTACTTCCAGCGAAACAAGAGTAACTGATTTTGTCTATTTGTACATGATGAAATACATAATCTAAATCTATGCTTAGCTCATGGAATATTGCGATAATAGGCAGCTTCATGCTTTGACAACTTTCGTAGATCTGATCCTATTCTCTTTTCGTTTTGTCTTCTCTTGAAGTCATGATCACCCAGCTTTCGCTTGTTTTATTGTGCAAAATTTCTTTATCACATTATTGTCTTTATAATTTCTCAGCCACTAGACAACTTGATCGATGAAGCTTTTCCTAGTTGTAAGTATATACCACATCAGGCGCGTGACGCACTGGTCGCTGGTTGAACAATTGTCGTGATATTTGCTCTATGAAACACAAAACTTGTTGTATCATTTGCATATCCCATTGATTTAAATGAGACATGACACACTGGTGAACGAGCACTGTTCATGAAACAAATCTAATGAAAAAGCACATACCTACCTTGCCAAATTCCATGTGATTTACTGATTTTACCATAAACTCTAACAACTTATGTGATTTGTTAACAAAAAGAGCGTGTCTGTGTTTATTAAATTCACGGTATGAATCCAAAACAGCGCTTGCATTTTTACTTTAAGCTTTTTCAGCAAAGCACTCACCATAACATGACAATGTCTTCGTCTGATGACAATGTTATAAAATATATGTATGTGTTATGATTGGAAACGCATATTCCATGGTGATTGTTCTGTTCAGGATACATTCAGTATTTTTTGTCCTCCGCGAATGATAATTAAACATACCATCTCGACTCTCAGCTGACTGGCCAACTTAATTTTTAGTTTCTTACATTGGTGATACTTTCATCGCCACTATAAATCACTTTTTTATATACAGGTGATGAAGAAGAAAAGGAAGGAAAACAAACTCCTCCAAAGAAAGTAAAAAAATAAAAAACAAAGGAAAAATTAAACAGAGAGCCCCTTGTAAAAAAAAATGAAGTCAAGTTGATTGACTCAGTACTTCCCACACATTCCGATGATACCAGTTTCATTATTTTCCCACAGCATGAAACTATAGTCTAGATGCCCCTGCAACCAAATCATCGCTCGCCCGACCGCAAAAAAGTATTTCATTCCACTAGGTGCTTGTTTTATAGGTCAATGGACAATCTATCATGAATACAACAATTTTTTTTGTTTTACAAGCCCCCACTCCCGAACCACCCCAATTTCACCCCCAACCAAAAAAAAAACATTAAAAATGATCAGGAACCCCTAAAACGTCTAAAACGAAGTTTGAGGTGTTTTTTATATTTTTAGTTTTTTTATTATTACCGCGCCGCCACTGAAACGATTTCTAAAAACCATACCTACTTGCTTTCAATACCTACTTGTCGCGGTAATAAATCTGTGACAAAATGTCATTAAAGTCAATTCAAAAGTTTCCACGTACACAATACAGAACGATCCAAAGTAATACCCGTATGTATTTTGTATGCATCAGAAAGTTTAAGTCCCTTGGTTTCTGTAATCGACAAGGGAATGTTCGGATGGTCCTAAAACGTGAATTATGCCGCTAGGGCTTTCTTTCACAGGTCAACGGGCAGCCTATTATAAATATAAAAAAAATTCAGTTTTACAACCCTCCACCCCTTAATCATCCCAATTTCACTCCCACCCCAAACAAGTGGAAAATGATCAGGAACCCCTAAAAAACCTAAAGACGAAGTTTGAGCTGTTTTCATATTTTTAGTTTTTTTAATATTGCTGCGCCTCCACTGAGACGATTTCTAAAAATCAGACGCGTTTTATATCCTTGCCAAAGTAGTAATACCCCGAAATTTCGGAAAATTCTCGAAGTCCCTTGGTTCCTGTAATACATAAGGCAAAGTTCGGATGGACCTAAAAAAGTGTATTATACCGCTAGGACTCTCTCTCTCTTGTCAGTGGACAGACTATTATGATTACAACAAATTTTTCAACTTTACAACCCCCCCGCCCCCGAACCACCCCAATTTCACCCCCACCCAAAAAAAGTAGAAAATGATCAGGAACGCCTAAAACGCCTAAAAACAAAGTTTGAGGCATATTTGAAATTTTTCGTTTTTTGCTAATTACTCCGCCGCCCATGCACCGATTTTCAAAGCTGTAGCAACATTATCTACTACGACCCTACAACATATCGCTGCCCAAATTTCATCAAAATCTATGCAGCGGTTACTGAGATTACGAGGGTAGAAAAAAGCGACAGACAGACCGACCGACAGACAGACAGACAGACAGACAGACAGACAGACAGACAGACAGACAGACCGACAAACAGACAGACCGACAGACAGACCGACGGAAATGAGTGACGTGGATTTTCGTTATGTAGACATCATAAAACGCCCAAAAAGTATATTATCTCAAAATCGACAATTTTCGCGATCACAATACTCCCCTCACCTATCGGTGTGGGAAGTAAAAAACAAGTGGAGTGCGGAAGAAACCGAAGCCGTGCTGACATTTTTAAAGCAGATATAGAAAAATGCCAATACCAGGAAGAGAAAAATGTGAGGAGTGTATCAGTATCAACAGTGGGCTCAAAAATCGTTCGTGGAAATATATCAAATATCATGTGAAGAATCACATTACAAAAATATTTAAAAAAACCAACCAATGCCAATACTTCATCCAACCCGTTTGTTATAATAAGAAAAATTGTAATGCCTATGATTGGTTTAATACATTGGAGGGAAATATTATTATTTGAAAAGTTTTCGAAATGAGATACTACTATTTTCGCCTGTACCCCTCTTTCAAATGGCGCTTTAGAAACCTGATGTCTCCTTTATTATGACGTATGATGATCTGGTAATTACCAAATTGACTAGACTGTAACTCTGACACCTTGTTACTACGTAGGCGGATGGGAGTAAAGATTTTTGGATATTGCGGCATAGTATACAATCAATTGTGATCAAATACGTTCAAGAATAGCCCAAAAATTGTAACATAATACTCCTAGATTGTGGACTAATACACTCAAGAATAATGGCATGATACTCTCATGATCTGTGACCTAATACCTTCGCTTGAGAATTGTGACCTACTAGTTCCAACAAGTTTAGGTCGAGTGTAAATATATTTCGGAGGAGTGTATCGAAAAATGACAAAAACTGGCATATTCAACTTGTGTTCTTGTACAGTTTCAGCAAAAAAATTTTAGATAGGCTACAATCGGGTGCTGAGGTACATAGGTCACAATCGACCCAATACGTGTAATGGTGTATGTATGTATGTATGTATGTATGTATGTATGTATGTATGTATGTATGTATGTA